>JAUOBV010229066.1:0-19582 GCA_032360425.1 Rubia occidens
CTAAATCTAGCAATCTTCCAACAAAAAGATAACAAAAGAGATGTTAAATGCCTCAGAAAATACATGCATTTGATGTCACATCAATAATCTTCCCTAAAATAGCCAACCCATTCCCGTTCAACAAATCATAGCCACATTCTGTTCGAAGGGGATCCTAGAAAAACCCTAAATAAGGTAACAAATGTTTAGGCGAGTTATTCAAATGTTTGTATGCTTTGATTTACTTACTTCAATCCTCATACGTTGCTATCTATTTAACAAGGATGAATGTTGTGTTTGATTGAGTTCTTTACCAATGTTAAGATTATCGGGTTTCATTTTTTTGGTTTTCAATTTATCATTTTAGGCTCAGGGGCAATGTTTAGGGTTTTTTGTGCCCAAAACATGTTCTTGCTGTTCAAGTAGTTGTGTCCAAGGATGTGCTTATTTATCTTGATTTCAATGTTTTTTTGACCATTCGGGTACACTTCACCCACATATTCGGCTAGAATGATATGACGTGTGATGTTGCAGATTCATTTATATGAATATGACTTCACTGCTGACATATCGGTCTTCTCGACATGTCTGCGGAGTGTATGCAATATTGGTGAAAAATTAAAGTCCAATCATTGCATGCCCTGTCTGACTAACCTTCGCATTTTTTTATTTGTGCAATAGATGTCTCCAGTGAAGAAAACTGCAAAAAGAGCCAAGGGCCAGAAAGATGTAGTAAGTACCTCCCGCTCCAAAAAGGTGAGGACCATTGATGCATCTTCATCGCCTACGTTCGATAAAAAACTCTTCTTCACCAAGGAAAATGAGAAGCGTTTTGCAATAGTGAGGATCAAAAGGGTCAAGGAGGCCAGAGCAATGCGGCCCGAGGACATGGAACTGCTCCACTTGGACGTTTTCCTAGAGCCATTAAAACCTTCGGGAATGATGGGGTTGATTTTCCTCGACAAGCCAACATAAGAAATAGAGATCAAGGAGTTCTACTCTAATCATTGTGACCACGGTCTTGCCGTTGGACATGATCAATGAGGTGATTAGCAGTACGATTGAAGGAGATGATTAGCCGGAGTTTGTGCTGAGCAAGTATACTGCAAGGACTCGTGGCCTCCTACAGCCAGTGAGGATAATCCAGCAGGGGACCTTGACCCTAACTGTATGGTTGGGAAATACTTCAAGATTAAGGTGAGCAATGGGTTCATCACACCAAGGTCCATCAAGATTGATGTACTGGAACTTGATGAGGGAATGATTTACACCATCATTGTACAAATTCTTGTACCGTCTGGACATCCTTCCGAGTGCACTATAAATGGTACCGTCTTGTACTACCACATCATATAGAAGAAGGTAGTCGACCCCGATTACACCATCATCAACAAGATGTACACGGTGATTCTCGCTGCAAAGAGTCGTACCCTGCCCTATGGAAATGACATCACTTCCTTCTAGGAGAAAGAAAGTGTGAAGATCAAAGTACTATGAAGAGAGCTACTTTGACAAGAAGCACTGGTACTGGGAGGCAGTGACATTGATTGATCGTAACGTCCAAAGGGAAATCTTGATCTGTCTTCCTAGCCCGGTCCCGACGATACTCCATCGACACCCTCAACAACTCATCCTCAAGCCACAACTCTTGTCCCACGATTAGGTAAAAAATTCCATTTATTTGAATCTCATTCCAATTGTTTACTATTTTAATTTGTAAAAAATTTATGACAATAACAATATTTTAATTTTCCCTCCAAAAGGACTGAAGCGTAGCCCACGGGATATAATCATGAAGGACTTGGCAGAGACAAAGGCTCTAGCGCATCGTACTAAATGCCATGTACGCCAGGTGATGACCGAGTTAAAAGACCTGAAGGCAATGTATGTCAGTGCTATAAATGCACCTCGTGTGAACCCTAAGATGGTTGAACCTGTGCATGAAGAACACCCCGATGATGAAGAAGGATCAGGGGATGAGGAAGAGAGCACGGAGAATGATGCGCATGACCCAGTAGATGAGTAGGATGTGCTATCAAACAGTCAAGATGAAATAGACTTCAGCGGTGAGAAGACCGAGACCGAGACCGAGTGTTCGAGCAAATGAAGGAAAAATTTGAAATTGGTATCTGGCTATGGCAATTCTTCGGAAGAAAATGATATTATCCATCCCCTGTCACCCCCAACTAATGTCATTGTTTTAAATTGATAATTATATGTTAATTAGTATTTGTATTGGGATTCAATGAATTTGATACCTTTTGTGACATTGGATTATGTGACATGGATTCTAAATTAGTATTTATGTTTTATGGATTGCAATGTTTTTATTGAGATCGTGTTAATGGTTTTAGTAGAATACGAAATTAGGTGTTTTGGTTGAATAGGTTCAGAAGTGATGCTTTTGAAGGAAAACTGAACCTGTGCGACATCGCACCATAGTCGCACATCTTAATATCGGTTAGACAGAGGAGATACCAACATGCTAGTGACATCACATGAATTAATTGATTTAAGTTGATTTTTCCATTGACTTTGACTGATGAGCATCTGTGATATCACCGTGACTAATTTGTTCACACTGAATCATTCTCCAACTAATAGTGCGACGTCAGCATCTCTGTTTCATCAACATTTTATTAATTTTTAATACCACAACCTGAAATTCGCAAAGTCGCATACAGTATGTTGTCCAAACCGAATTGTCCACCGACGTGTGTACGATGTCGATTATTAAGTTTACCAACATAATCGATGCTTCATTTTTGGGATATAAAGAATAGACATTGAATTAACCGTTTACATTAAAACAAGGATAGTCCCATAAATATTCAACAAGGTTATTTAAAATGATACCTAGACCCAAAGTATGTCTTGTTCTTCTGCTTCTTTGATTTAGGGTTCCTGTCAATCCACACGCCTTCTTCATGGTCTCTCCTCAAAGCTAGCTCCACCCAAAATATATCATCTGCCCAACTTTACTCGTGTTGGGTGGAGTGTGTGGAATAATGTTTGACAGTGAAGATGGATAACAATCTCCCACAAATTAACTTTTACCATGAATGACTACTGATTTGCTAGAATCACAAGGATCAGCGACATAAAATACCTATGTAGCCTGGGAAGAAAGGATGTAAGGATTACCAATGGATGGTCAAATCGATGACTGTAAAGACTAGGTTATCCACCGATACACCAGCATTGTTATCAACCGACTTGCATTTGAAAATTGGTACCCTGAAACTTGTTTAACGAGTTCCCATATTTCCTCAATCACGCCATAGTAAGACATGTTCCCATACACAGGATTTTTATCCTTCGTTCTGCTTACATGAAAAGCTTTCGCAACAACGCTAACACCACTATTCTTTGTGGCGGTGTGTGTGTCCCATTCAAGGGTTGAGAAGGTAAACTCACTCATGTCATAGCCCATAAATAAAATTACAGTTGCGGAAGGCATGAAGGCTAACTAATTCAATGTGTCACCGTGACTTTCTCCGACTACTGTATGGTGTAACCAATCAATGAAGGTGTGATTGTGCTCAGAAAGTACATTCTTCTTCGACCAACCCGTGTGACGCTCTTTGATAGTGGCAATGTGCATATCCATGCACGGGCGAACCACATCTGAGTTTCGTAAAACATATAGGTGTGTTTTCATCAACCGGTATGGGGTTAATTACCTGGTTGTCCCTTTACAAAAACCTTTGCCACTCACTCTGTATGCATGGTGCAATTTTGGTACACCAACCGACTCTTGATTCTTCATGAATTCCAAACAGTATTCTACCACCTCCTCTGTCATATACCTCTGCACAATACTAGCATCCGGGTGATATTAATTTTTCAAATAACCTTTGAATATATTGATATACCTCTCGAAGGGATACATCGATCAAAGATAAACATGACCACATATAAGTATCTCCCGTACAACGTGAACCAACAAGTGCATCATAATATCAAAGAATGAAGGAGGGAAACACATATCTAACTCGTACAATACAATTGCTATTTCCTCTTGAAATTCCTCTATTTTTTACTCCTAATCTCCTTACAACATATTGCTTTGAAGAAGCGACACAACCGGGTAATACACTTTCTGACATGAGTTGGCAAGATGGATCTGATCGCAACCGGGATAAATTCTTGAATCAAACAATGTGAATCATGGGATTTCATGTTACCCAATCTCAATGCCTTATCAGATACTAGATTTCTAACCCAAGAAGAGTAGCCCTTTGGGACAACCATACATTTGAGGCTAGAACATATCAACTATTTCTCACCGTTTGATAGCGTGTAACAAGTAGCGGACAAGTACGTCTTTGATCCTCAGTCCTTGGGGTGTAATTCTAGTCTAATTCCCATTTCAACCATATATTTTCTTGACTTCACTCCATTATTTGTCTTACTTGGGATATTCGTCAAAGCACCAACCAAATTCTCCCATACAATATTTTCAATATTTAACACATCCAAACAGTGTCGCAGGTCACGGGTCTCCCAATACGGTAGTTCAAAAAAAGGAACGTTTCTTCCAACTACCAGTAACCTTCGATCTTCTCTTCTCCTTTCCAAAGTCATTTTAAAAACTATGCAACATGTTTGAGATTAACGTACCTATTAATACGGGAGGAGGGGGCACCAACTCTACCGTGCCATTGAATTTAGCATGCCGATACCTCCACCGATGAGGTGTTGGAAGCCATCTCCAGTGCCCAAGATACATTATCTTGCTTCCATGCCTCAACTGACAATATTCATTTCCTTCCAAACAAATGGGGCAGACCTTGTAACCCGTAACTGAATATCCAGACAGGTTTCTATATGCAGGATAGTCATTAATAGCGCAGAACAACATGACTTTAAAATCAAACGAACCCTTCCGAAAATCATCATACATGCTCATTCCAAGATCCCACAGCTTCTTAAGGTCATCCACCAAAGGGGATAGGTACACATCGATATCATTCCTCGATTGCTTAAAACCAGAGATCATTAGAGATAGCATGATGTACTTCTTTTTCGTGCATAACCATGGGGGAAAGTTGTAAATCACTACCATCACCACCCATGAACTATGATTGCTCCTCATATTACCGAACATGTTTATTCCATGCGTGCACAAACCAAGCCTCAAGTTACGTGGCTTCTTCCACTGATCACCATCGGCCAGATGACTAATGACTTCGGGATCAACCATTGTCTGATCTGCATGCCAACTCAAATATTTTGCATCCTTAGGATTGTCAAAAAATCTTCTTAATCGAGGAATGATAGGTAGATACTAGACAACCTTGATAGAAATCTTCTTCGTTCGCGGATTAGCAATTTCTCCATCAACCTCCATCTCTTTCAATTTGAACCTATGAGCAGTGCCTTTTGGGCATACCTCTGTATTCAAGTGATTACCTCTATACAAAATGAAATCGTTCTGACAGGCATGTATCTTTTCATAATCCATGACCATTGGACATAGTACCTTCTTTGCCTCATGTACTGTTTTCGGTATTCTATTGCCAACTGAAAGCATTTCCTTTAACACTTTCAAAAAATGGAGAAACCAACATCACTGTAAGAATATTTTGTTTTCACATTCATCAATTGCAGTGTAGCCTTTAATACCGTCATTCCTTCAGGGCATCCATCATATATAATTGTTTCATTATGTCCATGAAAGTCTGTTTGGATTGCCACTGTATTTCTTTACAATCTCCTCAACCAACTCATCCATCCTATCATCCTTCTCAGGTTGATCTACTTTATTTCTAGTATGATCATCCACGTTATGCCCATGCCAAAACCATTTTTTTATGATGGATCAAAACCATATTTTGCATCTTCATAAACAGCGGTGTGCCGACACTTGTTGCAGGGATAATACACATACAAAAAATTCTCCTTCACGATATTTGCGAATGCATTACAAAAGATTGATAATCCTCACTTTTTCAATCTTCATTTAAAAATGGGTTTTATCTATAGACATTTCTACATTACAACAATAAGTACACATTGTTTAGTATCATATCTTATGAACAAGTACAAGTACATACACTTACATTCATTCAATACATGGATTCATAAGACATGCATATTGATTAGAGTAACACACACACACACACATACATATATATATATATATATACGTGTTTCAATGAAAACCTTCATTATCATGCTCCCATAACATCCACCATATATAATTATGTAATGCCTACATTCAATCAACTCATAGTTAAACACATGCTCTCATATCAAATGAACTAACCTAGAACCCAAATTTGAAGATGAAAATACAAATTTAGGCATGGAATACTTACTTACTACTTGAGTGGAAATTTAAATCACAACCCACATCCCTATTGCCCACCTTTAACAATGAGGAATTGGATTTTGTAAAGCCATCTTAAATGTGGAAGAAGATTTTGGGAATTATGATTCACTTTGGTCAGAGAACCAACAAATACTTAACAAATCTCGATAGGTGCGACGTCGCTTCTCAGAGTTGTGGGACATTCGGTCTAACCGAATAGTAATGTGATGCCGTCAATATCATGAATGACTACTACTGCTTAGATAGACACATGTAACGAGGTTCGCACCTACATCGGTTAAGCTATTTACTTTGAATTATAGTAACATTTACCTCGGCTTACATATAACCGAGGTAAAAAATATATTAATTACCTCATTTTTTATAACCAGGGTAAATAATAATTTTTACTTCGAAAACCCAAGGTAAAAGAACCTTTCACCTCGGTTATTTGGCATAAGGAGAAAAACTGATATAAATTGGGCGAAGTAATAGGTGTGTTTTCTTGTAGTGTTGGTGATGTGGTCCAAATTGGTGACAAGGTTTGACTCAGATAACCTAAGCCATGTACCTTATCGGTCATGGTGGCCCTATCCGGCCACCTTGGATCCATCCCACCCCAATCCAACTTTGAAACAAAAGTATACCTAGCCCTACTTGTCTCATCCGCTATCAAAGTTGGTGACCTAGCCTTGCATTTGTAACTTTTTTGGTTATCAAATGCCAAACCCACCGCTGTTGCGATTGAAGCAGACCTGAACTACAATGGATTGTTGCTTCCTGTGTGCGTTTTTGTGGTTTCAACATTTTTTGCAGTTGGTGTGTAAAGTCTGGTACTCCCCATGCATGGAAAGGGTTGTTGAGTTTAACATTTTCTTTGGTGAAGGCTTCATACTAGCAGATAAGTATGTTACGTTCAGATTCTGCCCCGGATAAACCACATCTCCTAAAATTTGAACCGTACCGATCTTGTCATGGTAATAAGGTTCTACCTGGCCATCATGAACTTCTCGAACTCCTGCAATCTTGGCTGAAGAAAGACCTGTAGATATTCCCCCTCATTGGAATGAACGGATGCCTCATCTATTTCGTTAGCATGTGCCTCATTCATGATTGTTCTCATTTCTTTCTATAGTTGTAACAACGTTGGTTAACGATGTCTCTAAGACTGCTAAAACCTAACTTATATAAGGAAGAAATTGATACGAGAAACATGACCAAATCCATTATGCCAAAGTTTAGAAGATGCTTTAGACGTACTCGATGCAATAAAAGCAGATAAAGCAGCACCACCATAATAAAAAAACATATAAACCTCCACCATGATGGCCTTTGCCAATAACATCCCTAGTAAATTTGTTCCTAATAGTGAAAGAGTAATCATGCAAGAAAATAGCAGGATGCATATCCTGAGTCAACCTGTCAGTGATATGACCTTTCACGATTTTGCAGGCCTTAATAAGCACATGAATGCCAAGAAATTTTCTTAAACATAAAAATTGTCTCTATGATGGGGGTTGTTGGGGGTGACCTTCACAAAAATGATTAATTAGGTCGAAACCTTTACAATGTAGTGATTCTATTAAATCAAATGTTAGATTGAACCCATTTACTCAAAAGAACTTAACTCTGAAAAACCTACAAATATAGAACTTCTTTGTAAGTATGAAAGATACAATAAGATTAAGAATGTGGTGTAGAAAATTAAATCAACCAATTATAAAATCATACTGGTCGAAAAATAGCTTTTAGCAGTCTTATTCAGTCAAAAGTCCTCTCTTCAAAAGTCACAAGTCCAAAACACAAAAAAAGAGAGCTTCGACAATACCAACAAAAATTATCCCTAACCAATTGAATTGTAGAATCTAGCTCCACCCCTATCCCAAAATCAATTGTGTCACAACAACCAGTCCTTACCTGCGCTCTATCATGAAAGATTTCTATCCGAGTTTATTTTCCTTGGATGTTGTGTAGCTGATGAGCAACCCTTCCCATTTTTTTTATATCTTTCGAGTATGTGACTTTCATCAAAAAAATATTTCTAATTAATGGAGGCATCAAGTGGGAGTGGTTCTATTGTATAGGTTGCAAAGAGATTTTCTTATCATCGGAGATTAATAATTCTTTGGACTAGATTGGAAAAACTGTTTTTGATTTGATTAATTCCTATACGTTGGTTGAAATTTTACAAATTACCCACGTTTATTGCTAAGTTTATTAACTCGTATGTTGAGCTCAGATCTACTAGAAAGATCCATCCAAGCCATCATTGGTGAGCATTGGCGTGTTGCCACCCGACTTGGTGATGTGGTCCAAATTGGTGATGAGGTTTTATTCTGATAACCTAAACCATATACCTTGTCTGCCATGGTGACCCTATCAACCCGCGCTGGATCCATCACACCCCAATCCATCTTCGAAACAAAATTAGACCTAGCCCTACTTATCTCGTCCACTATCAGAGTTGGTGACCTAGCTTTGCATTTGTAATTTGTTTGGTTGTCAAATTCCAAACTTCCCACCACTGAGATTGAAGTAGACCTGAACTACAATGAATTGTTGATGTCTGCCGGCGTTTTTATGGGATCATCATTTACTATGTTAGCGTGTAAAGCCTGGAACTCCCTATGCATGGAAGGGGTTGTTGAGTTCGATTTGTTTTTGCTGAAGGCTTCGTACAAGCGGCTAAGTATGTTATGTTTGGATTTTGCGGCAAAAAATCACGTCTCCTAAAATCTGGACCGTGCTGATCCTATCATGGTAATAGGGTTCTGCCTGGCCATCATGAACTTCTCGAACTTCTCCAATCGTGGCTGGAGAAAGACCCATAGATATTCCCCCTCCTTGGAATGAAATGATGCATCCCCTCCTTCGTTAGCATGTGCATCATTCATGATTGTTCTCGTTATTTCTCCGGTTGTAGCATCGCTGGTTAAAGATGCCTCTAAGGCTCCTAGATTCTCCATTGTGAAGGGGTTGGATACCTCCCAAGATGTCTCTTTTTTCCTTGAAACGACTTGACTTCTCATGTGACTGACCATTGTGTCGAGTTCTAGTATTTCCGGCTATTTAACAAGGTACATGGTTGTTGACAATTGGGTCCCACTGGGCATTCCAATTGATGTGAGATACACTGATCTGGTGGCCGGTCTTTGCTCGAAATGAAAAACCTAAAAGACAAAGCTCCTGGCATACATGGGGAAGAGTCTCCGATGCTAAAGTCAACACACAAGTGTTTGCTCTTAATAAAGAGAACAATTAATCAATTAGATATATACAATGGTATGTATAAGGATTGATCCATATAAGTTCTTCCAATCAACCTAGGGTAATTATACCCATTTCTTATCAAAATAGGTATCTTACCATAATAGAATTTGTAATGACTCATACATCCTTAAATATACTTCAATAACGCGAACCTACAATCATAGTGGGCTTCAACCAGCCCAAGCATAATCAATTGTCACTTGTGTGAACTTTGTAAACATATTAAAATTACTGTTTCTTCTCCCAAACTCGTTCTCTTTCCCCATTTGATATTGTGCATAGTGATTTATTAACATCCCTAGTGATTTATTCCTTATCGCGAGTAACATGAGTCGTCGACACTACGTCATTTTCTTAGATGACAGCACAAATTTTCTGTGGACCTTCCCTATCCGTACTAAATCTCAAGTTTTTGAAAAAAAAATTCCTCATTCCTCACTCTCATAACAAATCAATCTAAAAAGAAAATCTAAATATTTTAATGTGACAATAGTATTGAATTTAATAATGATTTCCTTCTCAATTTTTTGCCTCTCATGGGATAATATTTTGATTTGCATGCCCACAAACATCCTCTCAAAATGGAAAAGATAAATGCACAATGAAAACTCTCAATAAAATCATCTGAACCCTCTTTATACACTACCATGTGTGACTCCCTCATTCTGGCACCACACTCTTGAAATGGAAACACACCTCTACGACATCCTTCCTAGCAAAGCCAACCACAATTACGCCTAACCCTTAGCCTCTCCTGCCAGCTGCCGACATACTCTCACAGGCATACATTCAGATGTCTTTGTTACCCTCATCTTTCTACATATAGCATCAATAAACTCCAAGCCCGAACTATCCCTTGTGTATTCATATGGTTCCCAAGTAATCATTGGAGAAAAAATTACTTTACTTGACGTTACATAAAATAATCATCTCTCGACACATCATGTTTAACGAAAACATCTTCTATTTTTGAGATTTTCTTCCTTTAATTTCTCCATCTTAAGATTTACTAGACACTGAGATTTCTCAATTCTCACCCATCGTATAAAATTAAAAATAACTCGCTCCCCAAACCAACCTCTGAATTCCCCCAATCAGGTGGTCACTACTTCTACCCCCCTACTCCTCAAACACATACTCCATCTGTCCCAATATTTATTGCTTAATTCGACTTTTGGAGGTCAAGTGCATAATTTTTAAATATTAATATCTTTATTAACGTGTGTTAAAATATTCTTAAAAAATTAAAATTATATGTTATGATGAATCCAAAAATATAAAACACGATAATAGTTTTATATATGTAAGAATAAAATTTAATGGTTGAAGTTAGCTCAATTTGAATTTCAAAAGTAAAATTAAGTAATAAATACTGAGACAGGGGGAGTATCTATCTCCTCCACCTAGTCTCCAACTAGAACATCACAGTTTGCATTTCCCAACCCACCACTCAGTCACCACAAATAACCACCTGGAATCACTGTGGAATATTTAAACCACATCAACTGCTCAACTTATGCACCCCTACTAATCAATACCCGACTTCTTAAAAATCCTACAGGCCCTCTAGGAGGCCAATTGTAAGTAAGCCATGACTAATAGATATCATGTTCTAATTAAGAATGAGATGTGGGTTTTGCTAGCACGGCCTCCCGATGCCAATATTACTCGCTGTATATGGTTGTTTATACATAAATTCAACTCTAATGGTTCCTTTGTGTGATACAAAGTCTTATCGTTAATGGTTGTTTTAAAAATACGAGTATTGACCGTGCAAAAACATTTAGTATGGCGGTAAAACCCATTATTATTTGCATTATGTTTAGCCTTTCTTTGTCTCACAACTAACTGGCTCACTCATTGTTGGGCGTAAAAAATGCATTCCACCACTGAAACTTAGAGGAAACAATGCATATGCACTAGACAATTGGTTTCCGATATCGCTATAACTCTAACCACGTCTTTCTCCTCCAGAATTCATTATACGTACTCAAACAAACGCCTCAAATTTGGTACCAACACTTTACTTCTTTTGTTTCTATTATTTCCTTCTAGCATAATCACTCAAATCACTCTATCTTCTTCTATCATCATAGTCCTAACACGAAATATCTCTTATTGTAGGTCGGCGACATCATTATCACCACTTGATCAGAAGAACTGCAAAAATATATTACTTCTTAGCTAAATATAGAGTTTGCTATGACAAAATTTGGAGCACTGAGCTACTTTCTCGGTATTTCTGTCACCGGACTTACGAGTGGTGAAAATGTGCCGAAGACATCAAAGTCAGCAACAACATGCCTTCGTGAAACTCTCAAACAATGTGGATACTAAGTCCAAACTTAGTGAAACATCCGGCCCTCATTGAAGATGTATCATGGGCTTGCCTGTGCACTGCAATGTCTTACCTTCACACAACCATATATCTCGTACGTAGTAAAACAAATTTGCCTCTTCATGCATGATCCTCAAGAGGAACACATGAGTTCCCCAAAAGCAATCCTATGTTAGCTCTAGGGAATACTTGATTTGGGCCAACATCTTTCCTCATTCTCCATTTGCGCTCTAACCGCAATAAATGGTGCTTATTGGGGGTGGATGTCAAGATACTCGTGTTGATCTAATTCTGGATATTGCTTCTTTCTTGATGAAAGTCTTATCTCCATGTCATCTAAATGACAAAAAATCCCTGTCCCACTCTAGTTCTAAATTTGAATATCATGTAGTTGCCAATGTTGTTGTTGAATACTGTTGGCTCCACAACCTTCTACTTGAACACCATTTCCCACTCCAAATGGCCACCATTTTATACCGTGACAATGCGAGTGTTGTTTATTTGTATGGCAACTCTAAACATCATTATCGTACTAAACACTTCGAGATTGATAACCACTACGTTCTTGAGCAAATTACTCTTGCCCAAGTTCATGTGCTCAATGTGTCTTCTTTGTAACGGTATACTGACATAGTTACTAATCGTCTTCTTAAGGATCTGTTTGATGACTTCCGCTCCATTATCAGCGTCCGCCCTTGTCTCGCAACGACTACGTGAGAGTGATATACTATAAAATTGATCTTGATAGAAAATACAATTGATCTTAACATTTGTAATTGAATCAATCATGAGATTTGATTAATTATGTATAATATAATAACTTCTTGATTGATCTTGATTTACTTATATATTAGCTTGAATGTATTTGTAATTTATATGTAGCATATATGAAAGACACACCAACAAAGTGAATTACATTCTTACTATTGCTAAAGAGTCAAGAATGGTTTTCTTGTAGTTTTAATTGTGGATTTCTTATCTGTGTGCAAAGTTTTTGACTTTATATACAAGTTGGTTGTCTAGTACTTTTATTTGTTATACTATACATAACAATGCCAACAAGTATGAACGATCTTACACAAATTCAGGATACCAATTAGTTTTGAGATAAAGTGTGCTTAGAATTGTTAACAAGGTATCAAAAATCACATCTAAAAAAAAGTATGGATTTGGATTCTTTTTTCTTGAAATGATTCAGTGATAGAATTTTTAACGTGCATTTTGTTTGATTTGTGACATGACCAAAGTAATGGTTAATCAGCTATCATAATTTTGCTTAAACCTTGCACAAGCTCTAATTTGTTCGGCCATATGCTGAACGTAAGCTATCACCAAGGAGTATTCCTTGTATTTTCATCGGCTATAGTGCTAAATACAAGGGATTATCGTGATGCGCTTCGTGTTACTTTGTGGTTTGCGGCGAGGATGATGAGATGGAAGCTCCACGCCAGTAACATACGTGGGGTTTGGTACCTCGTCCGCTTGATGTCAACGTTGTTGGGTTAAAATGGGTGTTTCGTCCAAAGTACAAACTGGATGGTACCATGGATCGCCATAAGACTCATCTTGTTGCTCAGCGTTTCTCTTAGATTTCCTACTTTAACTTTGTTAATACTTTTAGTCATGTGATCAAGGTCTGTACAGTATTATCTCCATTGAGATTTTGCGCAAGTGGCTTCTTCATTAGCTTGACATGAAAAATACGTTTCAGTGGCATTCTTGATGCTCTTGTTTAAATGGCTCAGCCTATTGGTTTTAAGGATCCAGATTGGCCCGACTATGTTTGTCTTCTACCGAAAGCAATTTAAGGCCTTAAGCAGGCTCCCCGTCTCTTTTTATCTTCTCTCGTGGTATTGTTTCTTTATCCGTTGGTGTATGTTGACGATATTATCTTTACGAATTGCATCTATAAGTCGCCTCATCACTTGTATCGATTAGGAATTTTCCATTAAGGATCTCGGTTCCTTGAATTATTTCCTTGGGGTGAAACTCTCTTCTACTTCGTCCGGTCTCCTCTTGGGTCAGGCCAAGCATGCTTGTCACATTCTCTAGCATGCACTGATGTTTTCACAAAGAGTTTTTCTCACCTTTTATTTGAATTTTTTAGATCCAAGATTTGTATCTAGATTCATCTGGCACTTTGCTTGAGGGCGGAAGTTAAGATAGACAAAATCGATGATTGAAATATAATAGGCTATTATTGGGATATGGATGGAGGTAATGTATAAAACCATGTGTATCAATACACAAAAGCATTCAATATTCAGCCTTTAATTACATTCAACATGCTACATTGACTGTTTCATCTAACAAATATTTTTGCTTGGTTATAGTGCAAGAAGTTGAAATATAAGGCTGACTTTAATAAGCAGATTCAGAGGTTTTGCATCTGGACATCCATGAAATTCCATTTACATTGTTACAGTATTAAATGGATTATTCAAAAACGTTTGAGCATGAGAAGATTTTAAAAAACTCGAATATTTAGTAGATATTCGCATTCGAAATATGGAACTTGGAGACATTTTTCATTGAATTGGAGACATTTTTCATTGAACTTGGAGACATTTTTAGGGTATTTCGAATTCACTGCACTAAACTGGCACACTTTTTGCACTAACTCGTCCACCTTTTGCACTAAACTCGCCCACTGTTTGCACTAGTTAGTTTAGGAGAGCTTATGTTGTGAACTTTGCCAGAGAAAAATAAGGAAACATGGTATTTCATCAGCAACCAAATAACATCAGCTAAGAAAATATTTTAAAAAAAGTCTTTGAAGAAATTAACACTGAAACTACACATGGCTTGCACATGATTAACACTAGGAAAAAATCATGCCATATTAGCAGTAAATCAGTTCTTATTTGGCTAAAAACACTTACTTAATCATAACCTTTCAATCAACAATCCCGATAACAGCTGAAACTACGCTTCCTTCTGAATTATTGCATCGTGCGCTGCATCAGAACCGTTCTTTCCCATCCCATCCATCACTAGCATCCTCGGATGAGCAACCAAAGCCCCGGAGACATCACCCCACCAGTTTGGATTCTTGACATACCACTCCATGGTCTTCCGGAGGCCTTCCTCCCACGAAGTCCGCTCAGACCATCCTAGCTTTTGCAGCTTCTGGTGATCCAGAAAGTACCTCTGGTCATTAAAAGGCCTGTTATCGACAAACTTGATCATGCTATCAGGATCCAGTGCGAAAAACGTGCAAATATCCTTTGCAACATCGAGAACTGTCCTCTCCTTACTTGTTCCTATGTTGTAGACGTGCCCAACTTCACCCTTGTGCAGAATAATCTCAAAAGCCTCTGCAACATCCTCGCAATAGAGGTAACTCCGGACATTGGATCCATTCCCGTGAATTGGAAGATCCTGACCTTTCATAGCCAGCAGAAGGAACTTAGGGATCAACTTCTCAGGGAACTGATTCGGGCCATAGACATTGTTCCCCCTCGTGGTTATCACCGGCAGACCATATGACCTTCCATAGGCCATCACCAGCATCTCAGCACCGGCCTTACTCGCAGAGTAGGGGTTCGTGGGAAGCAGCTGCGAAGCCTCGTGATTCCCAACAACGGCATTCTCATCCGTCTCCCCATACACCTCATCAGTGCTGACATGTATGAACCTCTTGATCTGATCTTTCGCGAGCTTGCAGGCCTCGAGAAGGACATGAGTGCCATAAATATTGTTCTTCGTGAACTCAAAACTGTTCCCAAACGAGTTGTCAACATGAGTCTGCGCCGCGAAGTGCATGATCGTGTCAATTGACTCCGCGACAAGGATGTAATTGACAAGATCAGCACAGGCAATATCCCCCTTGATGAACTTGAAGTTGGGAGATGACTTCGACTGGTTGAGGTTGTTCAAGTTGGAGCAGTAATCGAGCTTGTCGAGAACAACCACCTTGTAATCGGGGTAGTTTCTGATGAGCCTGTTCGCGACATGGCTGGCAATAAACCCTGCTGCACCAGTTATGAGAATTCTCCTGGGTTCGTAGCTCGCCATATCGACAAATCTCTGAAAGATTTCAAACCTATAACTTAATATGATGAACAGAGAGTTGGCAGAACTTTAAAGGTTTCAGAAACAGAAACTGATCACAGGCCACAATAATAACATTCAACCAATTTTTTTAAAATAATTTTCTTCGTTACAATTAACTAAACCAATTCCCAGATCATACATTTAGGGTAAAAAAACAGAATTAACATGTTCGTATAACCAAAACAATAAATTCTTTTCTTTTATCAATCAACAAAACCAATTCCCTGATCATACATTTAAAGAAAAAACCAGAATTAACATGTTCATACTTCATACAACCGAAAAAATCAGTTATTTACTTTTTTTCGATCAACGAAACTAATTCCCAGATCATACATTTAGGGAAAAAATAAAATTAACATGTTCTTACAGCCAAAAAATAATAATTATTTTCTTTTTTCAATCAACGAAACCAATTCGAAGATCATACATTTAAGGGGGGAAAACAGAATTAACATGTTATTACGACAAAAAAAACTTTTCATTTTTCAATCAACGAAACCGTCAGATCATAAATAAAAAGAAACCAGAATTAACATGTTCTTGAAACCAACAAAATAAATTCTTTTATTTTTTTCAATCAACGATAAACCAGAATTAACATGTTCTTGAAACCAAAAAAATATCTTTTTCTTTTTTAAATCAACTAAACCGATTCCCTGATCACACATTTAAGAAAACAAACCAGATTTTTCCTGTTTTTACAACCAAATAGTTAAAGGAAAGCAATCAAAATCCATAAAAAGTAAAATTTTACAGTAATCAAGATTCAAGAACTGAACTACCTCACGATGAACAACAATAGAATCCGGAAGAAATAACATACGAAAAAATAATAATTATATTTTCCCATAATTAAAGTCCTAATTGTAACACTGATTTAGACTCTACCTATCCGATATATGGAAAAAGTACCAAATTCTTACATCGGAAGCGCATAAAAAAAACCAACATTATACAAACACATCAATCTGGGAGCACTAAGCAAAACTTTAAAAGGTTTGATAATAACTTTCAACCAAAAAAATAAATTATTTTCTTGTTTCAATCAACGAAACCAATTCCCGGATCATACATTAAAAAAAAAAATCAGAATGAACATGTTCTAAATCCAGAAAAACATGCATACGGAACGCGAAGATCACGAAGATCAGTGGCAAAACACTTACAGGAGCTCTTCGAAAAGGGTGATTCCGGCAGCTGGAGCGAAGAACCAATCTGTCTGCAAATAGAGTAAAGAAGAAACAGAAATCAATTGAAATTCGAAAAGGCAACAAATATTTGAGTCTTAGAAAATGAAAACAATTACAAAATCGCTGTAGCAGAAAACGCAATACCTTAATTGTGAGTTATTCTTACCAAGATACGCAAACGTTATAACTTAAATAGTTGTCTGAGAATCCGTTATTTATGGTTATGGTCAACGCATTTTGTCACTAATTAATTTGGTCGGTCAAATTCTTGACTTGTTATATAGTGAAGAAAAAGGGACTCGTAATTCTTAACGGATTGCACGCCCTAGGTTACTAAACTTGGTAATGATAAACCAAGGCATGCTATTTTTTTTAATTTAATAAATTTAGGGCATGTTATTTTCAAATTTAACCTCAATTTAGTTACGTTCTTTTCAATTCACTTCAGTTCAATTTGTTTAATTTATTGAAATTTCATTAAATTTAGTTCTATCATTATATTTTTATTTTTTAAATTTTAGTTCACGTAAATTTATTCGGTCCTAATCGGGCAAAAAAAAAGGCCTTGATCGATCGGTTACATCAAATTTTGAATGGTAATTTTTAAAGATAAGACCCATATATAAAAACAATGTAGACTGCCTAACAGATATTTTAATGAAGGGAGTATCTTTATAATTACGTAAAGTTTAGGAAAATACTATGAAACATAGGATAATTATGGAAAGGCGGGTTTAATTAGAATAATAAAAGGTTCCAATATTAAAATTTATTATGCAACATGTAGTAGTTATAAAGTTTATAACTCGATTCATTCAACCCGAAATTTTATCTTCATTTCTTCTTATTTGTACTTTAAACCTTGGTCTTTATGGAAAGACCATTTTTCAAGAGACAAACTCTATAATTAACAAGAAAATTATAAGCAACCGACACATAGTTATTACCCATTAGTGGTGTTAAATATTTTGTAATGTTGAATTTCATAAAATATGAAAAATGTGTTTAATGTGGCTCATGAGTCTATCTAGCTTCTTGGTGTATGTTGTTTGGGAAAAGTGCAAAAATAACTCTATAAGATTGAGAAAATGTATGAATGAACTTATAAAATCTGAAGTGCAGAAGTAACCCTGTAAGATTATCAAATGTGCAATTTTAGCCTTCTGGTCAATTTTTGGCATTGATCGATGTAAGTCCGACGTTGACTAATAATGAAAAGACATCAATACCCCTAAGTTCAAAATAGAAAAACCTAAAGACTATTTTAACCTCACTTCTTCTTCAGCTTGGCCCCCCGCCGGACCTCCGCTCCCTCCGCCCCCTTCATTTGTCGTGCTCATAGATCTATCCACCCCTCCCTCTATCGTATCCGTCGCCGCCGTCTCAGCTTTAGCCTCTGCCTTCCTCCGCCGCCGCCTTCTTCTCTCCGGTGCCTCCCCCTCCACGGCCTCCCGCCGCCTATATCGGTTGGTTTTTTTCGCTACTTTTTCCTTCCTTTGCTACGGCCAACGGGTGAACTGTTGATCCATTTTGGGAGTTTTTTTTATAGTAATCACGGAGGCAAATCCAAAATTCTAATCATGGATTCATCTCAAATCTTGGTTCAAAATTTAGTCGCATCTTTTGCTCAATAAAACACAATAGTTTAGATATAAAATAGGTAATCCATTCCTAAACTCTGTAAGCTCAAGTATAAGCTCCAATTCCCTTGCATTTAAAGTTCAATATGTGCACAAAATGGAATATAACTCAAGCACCTTAATGTTTTAGTTACGAAAAATTTGTACTCAGTTGCGAGGACCCAACCATATTTGCTAAAACTGAATTTTGAAAAACATAGCAGGAAATTCAATTTTTTTTGTGAAATTGGAAAATAATTAATTCGTCAATTTTTTTTTTTTAAAAAAACCTTTTAATTTTCGAGAGCATTTCCTATTGTAACACTCTTTCCTCAAATATGTACTCTATCGAAAAATCTCATTTGTTTTTACAGTCACTGCATTGTGTCCACCGCCTTAAGTCAACCGCCGGTATACCACTCGTCATGGACTTAGTTCATCAAAGCTAGTGGTGTCAGTTCGGGTGGTCGTGTCGGGTCGGGTTGGAAACAGGTCGGGTTAAAATAGGTCGGGTTAAAACAGGTCATATTTATTTTTCGGGTCGGCTCGGGTTCTTATCGTGTTGGGAAAATCGTGTCAGAAATTTTTCTCGGGTCGGGTCGTGTCGGGTAATTTTTTTACTCGGGTCAGGTCGGATCGGGTCAGATTACTGTCGGGTTTGATCGGGTCAGGTTATATTCAGGTCGGGTTGTATTAGGTCGGGTTATTTTCGGCTACGGTTATTTTCGGCTCAAGTCGGGTTTTTACTCGGTTATACTAGAGTTTTGTTCGAGTTAGGTCATGTTAGTTTATTAAATTTCATATTTGATTT
>JAUOBV010229176.1:0-11683 GCA_032360425.1 Rubia occidens
ACATTATATAGAGGTATAAAATACCTGCACGGAAAAGGAAATATAATCTAATTACAATTACAAGTAATATTTATATTCCTTAATACTCCTCCTCAAGTTGGAGCGTGGGGATCCGAAATGCCCTACTTGCCAAGTAGTGAACGAAACTGATTCCATCTGAGAGCTTTAGTGAACAAGTTTACAGGTTGATCAGAAGTGCGGATATGATGAGTAACAATAGAACCAGAATGTACAAGATCACGGACGAAATGACAATCAACCTCTATATGCTTCGTACGTTCATGAAACACTGGATTTGACGTAATATGAAGAGCATAACGATTGTCACAAAACAGTCGCATAGGAGCAAAATGCACAACACCTAAGTCCTGTAGCAAAGACTAAAGCAACAATAACTCACAACAAGTATTAGTCATGGCACGATACTCCACTTCAGCAGAAGAACGAGAAATCGTAGGTTGCTTCTTGGTCTTCCATGAAATAGGAGAATCACCAATTATCACAAAGTGCTCAGAAAGAGAGCATCGTGTAATAGGACATGCAGCCCAATAAGAATCACAATAAGCAGTCAACTATAAAGAACTACGTGAAGAGAGAAATAAATTTAACCAAGATGACTCTTCAAGTAGTGGAGAACTCGAATCACAGCTTGCAGTGAAAGACACAAGGAGACTTCATAAACTAAGCAAGCGTATGAACTGAATAGCTAAGCTTAGGATGAGTAATGGTAAGATGAATGAGGCAACCTTCAACACGCACAAGATCATGTTGTCGCTCCATAGGAAAATCAGTTTGTTTAGAAGCTGATAAACCTGTGTCAGATAAAATGTCCAAGGCATATTTTCGTTGTGAAAGAAACATCTCATCTAGTCTTCGAGCAATCTCTATACCTAAGAAATACTTAAATGGACCAAGATTTTTCATGTGAAAACAAGAGCTCAAGTATTTCTTGAATTCAGAGATGAGCGACGAAGAACTACCAGCAATGACAACATCATCCACATAGACAAGTACATGCAGAGAAATTGAGCCACGAGGAAAGGCAAACAGAGAGTAATCCGATTTACTCTGAACAAAACCAAATGCGCGTAAAGCCAGAGCCAATTTGGCAAACCAATTGGGAGGGGCTTGCCGAAGATCATAAAGATATTTTAGAAGGAGATATACCTGCCCAGGGGGTGTAGGATAACAGGGTAATGGTTTCATAAACACCTCTTCATGCATATCAACATGTAGAAAAGCATTATGCACATCCATTCGATGAATTTCCCAACCACGAATGATTGCAACTGATAAAAATAGGCGAACCAAACTCATCTTCACAGCAGGTGAAAATGTTTATGTATAGTCAATTCCTTATTTATGAAGATATCCAAGAATCACCAGACGGGCTTTTTCACGTTCAATGGTACCATCAGACTTGAACTTGGTATGATAAACTCATTTTTATCCAATTGCAGTCTTATCCAGAGGTAGAGGAGCCAAGGTCCATGTGTGATTGTGCTCAAGACATTAATCTCATCATCCATAGCATAATGTCAATAAGCATGCTTCGATGCCTCCGAATAAGTGGTGGGATCTGAACTAGAAGTTACTGCACCCAAAAAACTAGAATGCGTAATGGAAAATTTATCACAATTTACAAAATCAATTAAAGGATAGATAACACCTGAAGATTGTGACAACGAAGGTGTGATAGTAGCAGTGGGGATAGGAGGTATTAATATAAGCAATGAAGCAGACATAATCTTTCATATAAGTAGGAAGTCGATGATCATAAACACTTTGTTGTAGAGGGGGAAGCTCGGTCGTAGGCGGCGGCATCCGGGATATAGGGGGCGAGGTAGGCAGTAGAGGAGAGTCAGGTGGAGGAGATGCTAAATTGCTAATTAGCAACGGACTAGTTGCCCCAGTGTCAACGGTGCGTGGAGCTCATGATCATCGCCGACAGGCGGTGCGTAAGGCACATAAGGGGTATATTATTATAGGACGTGAACCACGTGGTGAACCGGATCTGACTTCTTGCCAAGCAAGCCGGCGATCAGTTTCGGAAGACGCGTTTAGTGGCAAGGTATCCGATGGCGGTGAGGTTGCTATTATCGACATAAATTCTGGCATCGATGATGGTGAAACCGACGGTGATGTGGTGTCGCGGCTGGTTTGCACGGATGGATTCGGTGGCAGTGAGGTAAGTGGAACAGCATACAGAAACTGGTCTTCACAAAAATCAGTATCCCGACTATAAAAGAAGGGACGGGGTTCTAGCAATAAAAGCGATAGCCTTTCTTTCGGGAAGGATACTCAAGAAACAGATATTGGCGAATTCTTAGAGAAAACTTTTCACGGAATATGAGAATGTAAGAAGTAATACACAAGTATCCAAATACTTGCAAAATCTTGTAATTTGGAATGCGTCTGCAGAGTAACTCAAATGGTGTGTGACCATTGAGTTGCTTTGTCGAGGTGCGATTGATCAAATATGCAGTTGATCATATATGCAGTTGTAACACATTCTCTCTGGAATTCAGTCTGCGAATTAACTTGAAAGTGCAAAGCACGAGCCACATTTAACAAATGAAGATGATTGCGCTCAACACGACTATGGTCCAGTGTTGTATAAACCATAAATGTCTCAAAATGATCCTAGATTCAGCAAAGTATGATCTCATAGGCAGAAATTATATACCATTATCAGCACGGACACGAAGAACTGTGTGCCCAGACATTTGACTTAGCAACCAATAAAGAAACCCTGACAGCTCGGAAATAATTAGCAAATATAGTTAAAAACTAAAATGCACCACTAGAAGAACTGAAGAAACTGTCGGAATAGACTCCAAAATATAAGCACGAACACGTGTATCCAGCAGATGAAGACAATATGTCCCCTTTCTTGTTCACCTACGCCAATCACAGTCCTCGTATTGATTTTCTGTAAAATGCAATAATTTTCAGTAAATAAAGCTAGACATTTTAAGGAAAATAACAATCTAGAACATGATAATAAATGACATCACAAAGTAGGTACGTAGAGCACGTGAGTAAGAGTAACATCTCCAAATAAAATAGAAACATATTGGGCAGCAGATGACACAGATTCATCATGAAATATAACATTAACAGAGCATGACCAAAAATCAGATTGAGGTGAACAGAGAAGACAAAACAGTAAATATAACATTCCATCTGTTTATTTGTCATCAGACGGAGCAAAACCAAAAGCTGAATTTGTAAGGGCACTGTAAGAGGTCGTCGCTGAACCCTAGCTGCAACACACCAGCGTAGGCAAATGACGGTCGAGGTGGGCGGATGTAGGCCGCAATCAGTGGAGCTGGCCCATCTTTTTGGCGGCGTTAGCTATTTCCCTCATTTCCGTTAAGAAATCTGGATAGGTTGTGAGTTTGAAACATGTAGCTTTGTCGTGACATTTGCGCTGACAATGCGTAGAGACGAGATTCTTGCGATCAAGGACATATAAGCCATAGAGTCTGTTGAAGGATCGCGAGACCGAATGATGGTTTTGTGAGTCTCCTCGTGGACAACAAGGGTATATACACGCATGACAGATGGCAATGGATCAAGAGTCGTGATGTTAGACCGAGGATAGATTGATAAATTAAATCTTTATCACGTTCTTGTAAGGCAGCAGAAGCATGGTTTCATTTGCACAACAGTTTTTAAACTTCACAGGTGGAAACTAAAGGAGGCCGAAGTGAGTTGTAATCATCAAACAGCTTCTTCAGTTTGTCAAAATAAATGGCAATAGTAAGAAAATTTTGTCGATAGTTTTGGAAATCCTCACGCATTAGCAAAAATTTTGGACCATTCCCAGGAGTAAATCGTGCTTTAAGATAATCCCACGGTTCCTTAACTGTGGAAAAATTACAGGTAAAAAATGCAATAGTGGATCTACAGTTTGTAAGATCCAGCAAACAATAGTAGCATTAATTCCAAACCAATCATCAGCATCAAGATGATCATCCAGAGGTTTTGTAATGGTTCCATCAATGAATTCAATCTTCTTCTTAGCAAGCAGAGCACTACAAATAGCAGTAAATCATTCAAGATAATTTTCTTCACCCTTCAGTATTACTGGACAAATTGACAAACCGGGATCGTCAGAAGGACCAAGGTAATACCAAGAGTTGATAGATCGACCAACACGTACAGATGGCCCAGCCCCGGATTGTAAATGCAATTTTTTGGGTAAAATTACAATAACGTCAGTGGATTTAAAATTCTGTAGCTTATTAGCCTCAGTTTCAGAAAGGATGGGGGCACGTTCGGCGGCATCGGGTAGAATTATATTTGGGTCCAGGTCCGTTACCAAGTGTAAGAGTTGACATTGGAGCATATCAGAGGCTACCAGGGAGTGGAGGCGACACGGCACATCAAGTCAGCAGAGGCATGGTAGCGCGTGAGGTTCACGGCAGCAGCGCGTCGGATTTGGGCCGGCACGCAAGCAGTCACACGTAGGCAGTACGGATTGGCGGAAGTCGCACGATCACGAAAACCTGTGCCGGTGGTGGAGATAGGCTGTCGTCGGCAAAGATAACGAGCACACCGACAAGTATGAGGATGAACGGCTGGATGCAGCAGTGGCGACTGCTTGAGGCTAGCGGAAAATTTTCATAAAGTTTCAGGATTTTAGACTCTGATACCATGTAGAAAATAATGAGACTAATGTGTGATTGTATTCATGATATGAGAGACATTATATAGATGTACAAAAAAACCTATACAGAAATGGAAATGGAAATCAAATCAAATCTAATTACGATTACAAGTAATATTTACATAATATTACTTTTCCTTAATAAATGAGTATTACTGTTGTTCAATTCATCATAATTTAAGTTTTTACTTCTTTTATAATTTTTTATTAATACATGTATTAATATCTTAATAATAAAACATTAATGGATAAAAAAATCAGCTAAAAAATTTTGAATGAAAATTTTAAAAAGTTAACCAAGTAATTTTGGATGGACGGTGAAATTACCATTTAACAATATTTTATGTACACGTTCACATAAAATGGAATTTTGTGATCTTAGGCTGACTGATTCCAATATGAACGTTGCCTCCATTAATTTCACCAGGTTACGGCATTAGTACGTGCACTTCGCCTGACATTCGGTCATCATCATTAGCAACATCTTTGTAACATTACCCACATCTCATTCATATAAGTGTAAATATAACTTTTTGATAACTGAAAAAATAAATATAACCTAGATAGTTGATGTAAATGCAATTTTAATCATTCCAATATTTTACGACCGGATTTCATTAAAGAGACGATTTTACTCATTTGAAATTTTTTAAAAAACTAAAAACAATGAATTTACAGTCATGACCCCAAAACCCTATTAGCTCATTTATTCTCTTCGTCCTTTTCTTCTATTCAACCTGGCGCCGAATTCCACCCTCACCACTCACCCCTTACCACACATGGTCGATGCCTCCGCCTCCAACCACCGCTCCCTGCCATCACACACCGCCGAACCTCTGTCCCGCGTACCTTCTCCTTCATCATAGTCGGCCAGATAAACTCAGCAAACCCTCGAGTCGCCACTCACCACCACTCGGCCTTTGCTAAACCATGTTGATGACGGCATCCAAATCAGTGCTCAGGGTTTTCAGCACCTTTCAGCAATCACTGATCTCCAGTGGCTGTGGTCTACCTAACCACCGTCGGCATCAACACATGGCTGGGCTCCGCTTCATCCGGATCTGCAAATCGACCTGCTCCGACCGCAAGTCAGTTCGCGAGTCAAGTTTCTCTCATATGAGATAACTCGCGAACATCCCAATATCTCATAAGTAGCTATAGCTGGCCGAGGTGAGAACCTTTCATCGACCTGAAAATGATGGCAAGCGGGTTCAAAGACCTTTTAGTAGAGGTGATTTTCTACCAAAATTGTATTACGTAGTGGGCTGGGGTTTAGATAGGGCTGGGTTGCGGGTGCCATCAACGGGATTGTGTGTGGGGGGTGGTTAGGTAGAGGCGGCGTGAAGAGGGTTGGGGATGGGGCAGGAAGTGGCGTCGCAGCTTTATTTTTGTGCGACAGCGCTGCGGCGGTGGGATTGGGTTAAGGTGGGTTAGTGTTCAAGTGGAGGCACACACGGGGTAGGGTGAAGAGTTGTGGAGGGGGTGAGCGCAAAATTGTCCTAACATTTATAGGTTATAGATCAAAGAGTATTTTTGTCATTTTAATTTTGGTCAACGCTGGAAATAGTGTCATAGGTTATATTATCACTTATGTCAATTAGTTAGAGTTGTACTAAAAATTATGTGAATGTTATATTAGTATTTAGTCAAATAAGTAGAGTTATATTGGTATACTTCCTCCGTCCTACAATAAACTTCCTACTTTCCTTTCCAGGACAACCTACTATAAACTTCATAATTCTAAACTTTTTACATTTAATCATAAATATGTAGTCATAACTTTTCATTTCATAAGATTTATTTAAGCCCACTCTTATCACTCAATCAAAACATGCCACATAGATTTATTTTAAAATTTGTGCAAAAAATAATTGGAACTATAAAGTGGGACGGAGGGAGGATATCCTCATTGTTTTTGAGGATGGGACGCTGTTTGATTTGGCTTAACGCGTTTATACCGTTTCAAATCATGGTACAGTCACTCATCCGGTTCCAACCCCACCTCCAAAAAATTCTCATTTTACACGGCACGAGTGTGTGTATTTTGTATCCTGACCAGCTGGCAACCATCCCACACGGGTTCTTTTCCGCTTATAAATAATATAAACAGGCTCAATTTGTTGGTAGGAAAGAAAAGATGCAAAAAGAAAAGGAAGAAGAAGCTCCAGGTTTTCGATTTTATCCGACTGAAGAAGAGCTGGTTTCCTTTTACCTAAGCAACAAGCTAGAAGATAAGAGATCGCAGGAGCTTTGCAAAGTCATCCCAGTTATCAATATATACGCATTCGAGCCCTGCCAACTTCCAAGTTCGTAATCTGATTCATTAATTCAATGTTATATGATTCATATTCTCACAATATTCATTTTTTCACCAGATGTTGCTGGTGAACTCTGCAGCATGGATACTGAGCAATGGTTCTTTTTTGTGCCGAGACACGAGAGAGAAGCCAGTGGTGGAAGGCCGAGCCGAACAACGAGTTCCGGGTATTGGAAAGCGACGGGATCTCCCAGCTACGTCTATTCTTCGGGTAACCGAGTAATCGGAGTCAAAAAGACCTTGGTTTTCTACCACGGAAAGCCTCCCACCGCCACAAAATCCAAGTGGAAGATGAATGAGTACAGAGCCATCAAGCCCGATCATGCTACTCCTAAGGTAATTTATTTACTCCCTTTCTTTTCCTGTCAAATTGGAAATTGCATCAGGTTATTTTTTTTTCATTTTTCAGTTGAGGCACGAGGTGAGCTTGTGTCGGGTTTACGTTGTTTCCGGAAGTGGTCGAGCATTCGACCGAAGGCCGCCGGTACTAGTAGGGCACTAGGCTTCTCTATCGTCTCTCCGCCAGTTGAGGCACTATTCCTCTGTCCCACCAGTATTTGCACTTATAATTTTTTTACACTATTTTTAATTAAAATTTAATTACATACTGTATTTAAATGAATGTATGAATAACAATATTATTATATATAATATTATTGAATATGTCGTAATAATTAGTTAACAAATATCAATTTTTTTATTAAATATAAATAAAAATATTAGCTGTTAAACATATTTTTTGAACAACGTGATAATAATTACAGTGTAAATACAACTGAGACAGAGGAAGCATCATTAATCGTCACGATTATTGGTGTGGTAATTGTAGTCCGCGTGCGCACCTTTCTTGACTTTTTTTACGCAAGTTAATAACAGTATAATGAGAATTAACCATCCTAGCGGTCACCTAAATTACAACTAAAAGGGTCATGTTTTCGCAGAGTTGCTTCTGTTGATTAAATTGTTATTCAAAAGAATGTAAACCATACAATTACTGGGCTTCTATGTATTGATATTTATGGTGATACAAAGGATACAATCAGATAAGGAAACGATATTAGAGCATCTCCAATGCTTTCCTTCAACGTTCAGCAAGTACAATAGTTTTTTTTACTGTTTATATAGTGTGTTCGTGTAAAACCCCAGAACTCCAACCACAACTTATTCAACACAAGTATCAGGTTAGACCTGGGCACGTTACCAAAAATCCAACTGATCAGATTACTTACATGGAAAAACGAGCAATACAGATTCTGCGGGAGCAATTTTAGAATTTAAAAGCTAACTTAATATTACAACGAAAGTTTTATAATAAGTGTTTTACATGGTTCAACAATAAAAATTCTAAATTTGTCTCTTGATTCAAAAGTTCATCCAGGATCCTATCCCAAATGAAGTAAAGACGTCACATACAAGCTTTCACTCTATTTGCTCAGCTACATCTGTTAGAGTTGTTTAAATTATGGTAAGCTCATTTCTTAAAGAGGCTACATCACTAGTATTTACCAAGTGAAGTTTTAGTGATCACATAAAGCAAATAGCCACATTAATCTTAACAAATAATAAAAGAATATGAGTGGTTAATGGCAAGTTGCAGTCCAGGTCCCTAATGGCAACTCTGACGAACATATAGGGCATAACCTTTTCATTATTTCCCGAGAGCTATCTGATTCAGAAATTCATTCTCGTCAGCCACGCCCAATCAGTGTTCAATTACAAGCTCGTATCAGGAACCATATGGTTATGCTAGCATACTTAAACTCCATGGGTAGTTGTTCTAGTCGTACGATCTGATCTATACTGTTCTCTGCCGATTTCGACCGAATTACTATTGGTGTCGGGGACCCCGATAAACAAAGATAAGTAATCAAGTAGCAAATAGACAAATTTTGACATGACAAGATAAAGTACAAGCTGACCATCCACATAATATATCAATAATTAATCACGGTGCGTGAAATTTCACACCAAAATTAATTATTATGAAAATAAAATATTTAATAAGAATAATCACAATATTAACATAATATTTTATGCAAGATCTAACATTTTCAACTAACACATTTAAATCAATAAGCACTGTAAAATATGCAATAACAAATATTTAATTCAATTCGTGATAAGGCGATAAAAACATTCAACTAATAAAGGGCAAAACCTTTTAAATTTACCGCAATCCGAGCACCTGAATTTTTGTATCCGATCTGTAGGTGAAATTCATTTCTCCAGAATCTGGAGAGATCAATCCCCACGAGATATATAGGTATACAATGAATATGTCACGAAATATGGCATATCTACATAGGTGGTGGTTTGTTTCTTACATTATGAAGTGAACTCACGCCTTTGTTTCTTTACTATGATACCATGCTTTTCCTTCGGGAAACTAGGCGGTAATCGTGACACTCTAGCACTGCTAGGCTGCACGGTTAACTCTTTAAGAGGGTGACTCGTGACAGTTGGTATATATATGGGTGATTTCAAGTGAGAACATCATTTTAGGTGAGAACAGAACCTAGTAATTGATTACTTATATCTGATGACATTGATTTAATGAAAAGGGAAATTTGCGGGTTTGATTCAGAGCTTTTCCGGGTCATATCAATTTCAGGGTCCTTAAACCTCAGTCCTCATCTGCCTCTATCATGTCCGGTCACTAAACCTCCGCCCTTCTCCGCCTCCGTCCTGCGCCGACTCCACCTTCACTGCCTTAACCTTCACCTCCTCCTATCTTACCACTCCTTAGCCCTCACCATCCGTTCTATCATCCTTCTCCTCCACAGGTGTTCTGATCCCTATTCTCATCGATGCAAAATCATCCCCGATCTCCTTTTAACTTAAAGCACCAAAAATCGACGATTCTCTGATTCCGACCACCTGTACGATGCTCTATACATCTTATATTGGCACATTGTACTTAGATTTTAAGTTCTTATGTTTGCTCTTCGATTTTGGTTGTCAATCTAGTTTTTGTTTATAATGAAAATTTGAAACTACAGAACTTTTCATCCCTTTTTCTGATGAAAAATTAACAAACAGTTTAAGAAACCTAGTAATTAACTTATAGTTCTCATCATTTGGTGATTTAGATTTGGATTGTTGTGGCGAATGCGAGTCTCTTAGCTTGAATATTTTTCAACCACAGGGCAGTTACAGTTATGGATACTCGGCTATCTTCAGATAAACTAAGGTAGTAAAAACATTTAGTAGCATATTTTGCATCCCTTATTTGGTTACTCTCAAGCTTTGAAACTCAATGCCTTAGGCAAAGACAGTGAAAGAATAGTTTTATTAAAGGAGGTATGAGGGTGAACCTATGGGTGTGCTGGGAGTTCATCAATATTTCTTGTCCTTGAGCTTCTAAGTTCTTCTGAGCTACTGTTAAGCCTGAAGCCCTTCACTTTTTATTAATTTTTTCCATATCTGACAAAGTTCATTAACCATACCCTTAAATGTCTCCATTTTATTATGCTTTATAGTTTCCACATATGTATTTTTAGCCGGAACCTTAGCAATTTCCATATTAGTATCTTTGGCAGTAAACTTAACCACTTTCACAGTTTTATCTCTAACAGGTCCCTTAACAATTTCCACAGCCATATCCTTATCATGTTCCTTAACATTTTCGAAAGTTATATCTTTAGCGGGTTGAAGTGCTTTTTTCCCCTTAGAATGAGCTCCATCTTTATTAGCTTTATTCTTCCTGCATAAATCTTTTTGATGCCCAATCTTGTGACAGGATTGACAATAATGAGGAAGAAACTAATATTCCACTTTGTACCAGTAGCTATTGATGGTTGAACCCAGTCTAATCCTGTGAGGTCTTTCTTTAGTTAAATCAAATTAGACATAGAACCTGATTTAGATCCTCAATGTACGGCTTTTCTAATTTTACACTAGTTGATTGTGCTTGCTCTTATCTGTTTTGTTCTTCCATGTAGCATTTGAAGCTCAACAAATTCGGGATCGAAGACTCTCCAATTCCGATCACCATTACAGTGCTCTATCTTAGTGTCTTGTTTCTTGGCAATATTATTTTTATTTGTGTTGCTAGAAACTGAAATACAATAAGCCTCTCATTATGTTATGTTGATGTGTAAATCGATTATCTTTCCAAATACTTCTCATTTGCAGAACATTTTAATGGAACATAATATTCTTGAAAATGAAGCACAAAGTCCCTTGCCAGGTGAATTTAGTTTCCTTGATATGTTTCATAGAAAACCATGAGAATGAAGATGTTGGTGATAGTTTACACTTGATTTGTGCATGTTTACTGTCATAAGTAGTATGTGTAGCAGCAGTGTCGTCTGAAAAATGGTGATTAAAGATGGTTGAAAATTGGCGAGACATTGTTCTGCATATTTAGGGAGTTCCTGGAGGTATTTGTATGATTAGGAATGATACTATTCAGATCGTTCTTCCTCTGAAACTTCATAGCCATATCCCAGTCCTATGATGTTAGCATGCCTTCCTATAAATATGCCAAATACACTTTGTTTTCCTTTGAGTTTCTTTCATTTAAACTTGATCCAAATAGAAGGAAAAAAAAGAGTACGTAAAGATGTACTTTAGGTGCCTAATTAATAAACATTCAAAGAGCATTATTAAAAAAAAGAGTAAAGTGCTAAAATAACCCTACCTTTAGGCTGAAAGTGCCAATATAACCCTGTAAAATGAGAAAGTGCCAA
>JAUOBV010229281.1:0-11681 GCA_032360425.1 Rubia occidens
GATCGTAAACAATTCGAAGTATTTCAGTGAAGGCCACTAGCAAGGATGGTAGAAGAATGAAGCTCACGGGTCAAAATGTGGTAGAAGATAGAAGGGCAAGAAAAAGAAGACAAAGAAGTGGAGTTCTGAGAATTATAAGAGAATAATTATCCTTCAAGGATGGTACCATTGGATTTGTCTTCTCGAATACCATAAAAATGACTACAAGAACTCTCAAAACGAAGTAGTGGAAGACCAGAAACGAAGCAATGGAAGACCGGCCGGCCGACCGGCCGGGTGAGGAAACCGCGCCCAGCGCGCCAGCGCGCACCTGGAGCAGAAACCGTGCGCGCCCGGTTAGCTCAGCCCAGAGGCGAACAGAGGTTTCATTGTGGGCCGCAATGACCGGCTGCGGCCCTCAGCGGTCAAAATCAGACCTCCTCCTATTTAAGGCATTTTCAGCCTTTACTTTCCAAACTTTTCCACCCAAAATTTTCTCTAAAGAAACCCTATATTTCCTTCATTTCATCATCATTTCTCTTGTACTTTTCAGGGATTCTTATGCTTTTGTTATGGGTTTAGCTAATCTAGGCTAAATATAATCTTGGGAGCAATTGGTAAGCACTTCTAGTATGATTTTGTGAGAATAGATTTATCCTATTTTGTGCTTTGATTACCAAGTATATCTTGTGTTTCTTGTGTAGTTAATGCATGATTTATCTAGGATGATCAACTAGTTGATGATTGTGGGTTAATTAATTGTTATGTTTTTGGTCAAATCCGGGAGACTTTGACTTTTTGATGATGTGATTTTCGTTAGTTGATGTTAGGTTATAATTGGGTGTGAAAACTAATTATGATTATTGATAGATGAACTTACATTAGATTTGAGATGAATTTGAATGGGTTTGACTAAGTATCAATGTGGCTCACTAATAACGATTAGCATGAAGGCCGATCCTCGTAGTCGTTATTAGTAGATAATACTTGTGCTATCCCGATATTTCTCGCTTGTAGGATATTGTGTTAGTTGTATTGGTTCTCCATGTTTATTGCTATTCTCGGGGAAGTCTATGACGCCGATCGTCTAGGGTGACCCGAGGGTAAGGGTTATTGTGTGGCGCCGATCGCCCACTCTAACTATAATCGAGGAGAGGTGAGAAATATCTTCACTCGAAAGGTGTTGATAAGTTCTCCACAATATGTGATCAATGCATTAAAATGGGTTAATTAATCTATGATCAAAGGATGACTAGAAATGTAAACCAATTGCGCCCAAGACTCGTTATCATCTTAATTACATCTTCCGTGCTAGTTTGTTAGTAGTTATATCATTTTCTATAATTGTTGGTTAAATTAGTAGTTAAAGTAGTCGTAGTGTTTTCCAAACCAAAACCCCCCAACTTGGTTACCACACACTTAGAGTGACATCTTTGTGTGTTTTTCAACTACGTTAACACTTGATAAAACCCCTTTTCCTCGTGGACAACCCCGACTTGCTACTATCTACTTTCTAGTAGTATAGCCGCAATTTGGGCATATAAATACTATCTTTGAGAGGCACAGCGATGGCCTCCCAAATTTTGGCGCCGCTGCCGGGGAAAAGGAGTATTTTATTAAAGTGTTATTGTAGTTCTTTATTTTATTTTATTTTGTTTTTACTTGTGTGTGAAATTTTCTTGTTTTTGTGATTGTTGCTTGGGATAGGGTTGTATTGCTCTAGTTCTTGGTTTATGGTCGAGACTTGTACCAATAGACAAGAAATCATGCACTAGGATGTCATATGTATATTGTCCTTGCAAGAACTGCTGGAACACCACTATTCATAAAGACGCAACTGGTTTGAATGATGACCTATTTATATACGGTTTTGATACAACATTAAAAATTTAGTTTTGGCATGGGGAGAATGTGGATGGGCATACTAAAAATGAAGTAGAGGCCGAGAAGGATGGATGAGTTGGTGGAGGATATTTTGAAGAACTACAGAGGCAATCCTAAAAGACTTTCAGACTTGCACTAACATAATGAGACACTTCTATACGATGGATGCCCCAAAGGATTGACACTATTCAAGGCTACATTGCAGTTGATAAATGTGAAAGCTACATATTTCTATAATGATATTGGGTTCTCCGATTTTTTGAAAGTGTTGAAAGAAATTCTTCCAAATGACAATAGAATACCGGATATGGTATAAGAGGCTAAAAGGTACTATTTTCGATGGGCATGAATTATGGGAAAAATTCATGCTTCTCGGAAAGATTGTAATTTCTATCGGAGAGGTCACTTGAATTCAGAGGAATGCCCTTAATGTAATGCTCCAAGGTTCAAATTAAAGGAGGTGGATGAGAATGGATAATTTGGAAATCGTCAGACGAATAAGGTTCCTGTCAAGATAGTTTGGTATCGAACTATTATTCCTCTATGCAAAAGATTGTTTGATAATCCTGAGGATGAAAGGAATATAAGTTTTTTTTGATGAACTAATTATATATATTAAATCCCAACATCAAACTTGACATAAGTTTTAGGCCATCACTCTTAGCCTTCATACAAAACCGAAATAAAGAGATTAAACTAGACTAGGTACTTTAAGTCCTTCTCCATTTACATTCGGAGGTTATAAGCTCTAACAATGTCTCCTTCTTTTGCTCCCTTTCTTGAAAAATCCTTAAGTTTCTCTCAATCCAGATATGGTATAGAAAGGTTGTGTAGATTTGCAGCTTGTTCCATTGCTTTCTAGCTTTGAGTTGATGGAGTTTCTTCCTCAGCTCTCTCAGGTTCCTGGCAGCAGCTCCTATCCCCATTTGTTGATGGATATCTGCTGTGAAGGGGCAGTGCAGGAACAGGTGGGCAGCATCCTCCCTTTGAGTTTTACAGAAGCTGCACAGTGAGCCCATCTGTATGATCTTGAATTTTTCCAATCTATCAACCGTTGCTAGCTTTCCCTTTAACAACATCCAGATGAAGCATCTGTGTGCTGGTTGGATTTTTGTGTGCCAGATTAGTTGAGCTTGGTGATCCTTCTGCTGGTCTCCCTTCATAATGTTGTATGCTTCTCTGATGCTAAACCTGCCATTTTTCAGTACACAATTGTCTAGCTGATCCATCATTTGGATCTTCAGCTTTGTGATAGTTCTCCATCCCCAACTGTGATTATCCGATCCCTTGTAGGCCTTGAAGTCTCTGCCCCTTAGGTAGTAAGCATGCACCCACTGTACCCAAAGGACATCCTTTTTGGAGCAGACATCCCATATCAGCTTGCACAGTGAAGCTTTGTTCCATAAAGATGGATCTCTGATGCCCCAGCCTCCGCTGTTTTTTGATCTGCACATAGTGTCCCATGCCACAGCAGTAAAGCCCCTTTCACCTGCCTCCCTCCCCCAAATAAAATTTCTACACAGGTCCACAATATCCTTATGGATGCTCTCAGGGAGTTTGAACACACTAGTCCAATAGCTTGTGATGCTGAGTAGGACTGTGTTGATCAGCTGAGTTCTACCTGCATAAGATAAATTCCTGGAGTCCCAGCTCTTCAATCTTCCAGTAACCTTTTCCAGGAGAATGCCACATGTTGAGCTATTCCACTGCATTGCAGTCAGGGGAAGCCCCAGGTACTTCAGTGGAAAGGTCCCTCTAGCCACCTGTAGTATGTCTGTCATTAGCATTTTGTCCACCTCATCCATTTTAGAAAAGTAGACCTTTGTTTTTTCCTCATTGATTGCCAGACCAGTGGTTCTCTGAAAGTCCTTCAGAGCTCCTTTTATTCCTTCCATTGATCTCACATCTGCTGCACAGAAAATCAGCAGGTCATCAGCAAAGAGCAAACTGTGAACTCCTATTTTCTGGCATCTTTGGTGGTATCCAATCCCCTTTTCTCTGAATTTAATTTCTAGCATCCTTGTGAGGTACTCCATACTGAGGACAAATAGTAAAGGGGATAGTGGATCCCCTTGTTTCACCCCTCTCTTCCCTGCAAAAGAGGCTGAGAGCTTTCCATTTATTGAGATACAGAAAGAAGAGGAACAGACACATTTCCTGATCCAATCTAGGAATAATGCAGGTATTTTTAGTTGCTGCAGCCAGGAGAGTAAGAAATCCCAATTCAAGCTATCAAAAGCTTTGGATATGTCAATCTTTATAAGACAACTTGGTTTATGGTCACCTTTGCTGTATTTGTGGAGCAGTTCTTGTGTCAACAGGATGTTGTGTGCTATGTTTCTGCCCTTAACAAAAGCTGACTGGTTGTTGGAGACCAGATTTGGCATAACCTGTCCTAGCCTCTCACAGAGAATCTTAGTCACTACTTTGTATAGAATTGAACAACAAGAAATGGGTCTATAGTCACCTGGTACTTGTGGCTGTGTTTTTTTGGGGATCAAGCTGATTACTGCCTTACTGAAGTTGTCTGGGATTTTGTCCCCCATGAAGAAACCAATCACTGCTTTTGTTATCCCTGCCCCTATTATGTTCCAGGTTTCCCTAAAAAAGAGGCTTGAGTAGCCATCATGGCCAGGGCTTTTACTGGCTTTGATACTTTTTAGTGCAGCAAGAACCTCCTGTGGTAGAACAGGTTTGATCAACAATGCCTGTTGCTGAATTGTCAATACTGAGCCAATCTCTGTTGTCCTTTGGTCAATTCCCATGTCTGGTCTTATCTCCCTGCCCATCATATTCTTGAAGAAGCACAATAGATGGTCTTCTATGGCCTTTACTCCTTGGATCATTTCATCCCCATTTGCCAGAGAGACAATATGGTTAGAGTAGGTTCTGAATTTTAACATGGAGTAGAACATCTTTGTTGGTCTGTCCCCCTCCTTCATCCATTTGATCTTTGCTCTTTGTTTCAGGAATCTATATTCTGCCTCTGCCATCTGAATAGCTAGTCCTCTGCTGGAAGCTTCCTTTCTCTGCTTAAGATAGGATCCTGGATCCCTGGCCAACTCCTGCTGATCCCAATCCCATTTTCCCTTTGTTTCCCTTGCCCTTTTCTCAATATCAGAGAATTCCTCCCTGTTTAGCTTCTGAAGTGGTTTTTCCAGCAAATGCAGTTTTTCAAACACCTGTGTCAGATTTCTTGTTTCACTCATCTCCCATATTGCCTTCACTATAGGCATGAATTTCAGTGAGAGGGTCCACATGTTGAAGAACTTAAATGGCCTATCTACCTTCTTTTGAGCCTTTTGTAGATTTATCACCAAGGGGAAGTGGTCCGAGACACCATTTACCATTACATGGCAAACTGAGTCAGTTAACTGTTTTAGCCATCCCTCATTTACCAATGATCTATCTATGTTGCTATAGATTCTTCCCTCTTCTCTTCTCCTATTACTCCATGTGAAGTTTGGACCAATAGTTTTCAGCTGGAGTAAGTTCTGCTGATTGACCATTGATTGGAACTCATCCATCTCCTGCTGCTGAACTGGAGCTCCACCCATCCTGTCCCCAAAGCATAGTGGGTTATTAAAGTCCCCTACTACCAGCCATGGCCTTCCATCCTGCCCATTTTTCCCCAGGAACTCCCATAGACCCTTTCTATCCTGGGGCTGACTGTTGGCATAAGCCATCGTTATATAACAGGGTATATTCAGTTCCCTAATTATACACTCCATGTGGATCCACTGATCACCCTTACTCAGTATTACCACTCCAAAATAGTCCCTCCTCCAAGCCACCCAAATCCTCCCACTGTCTATAACTGAACTGTTTGTTTCCAGATCCCAGTTTAGGCCTAAGCTGCCCCATACTTTTTTTTCATTTTCCTTCTTTACTTTTGTTTCAAAGAACCCCAAAAGACCTATCCCCTTATTTGCACAGAACTCCCTAACTTGTTTCTGTTTTATTCCCCCATTCAGTCCTCTCAGGTTCCAAGATAAGATGTTGCTACACATATGGGGGATCTGACAAGATGTTGAATTGGTTTCCTCCCTTCCCATTACTGCTGCTGCATTCTGCCTTTTCCTCCAGGGCTGTGTTTGGTTGCTTTCCTACCCCAGTAGCTTTTCTTCTTGTTACGTTGTGGAACTCTCCTTCAGTTGGTTCTGTCTTTTCATTTTCATTATCCACATCTCCCTTCACTGTTTTTTCTTGAGCTGGTTTACAGATTGGAACATAAACCTGTTTGACTGGCTTTGGTCTCTCCTTCTTCCTGCATTGATCTTCATCATGTCCTATCATGGAGCAGTGAGTGCATTGAATTGGCATCCATTCACAAATGATTTCCTGGTGCTGTATCACCTCATTTTCATCCAGGAAAGGGACCTGTCCCGGTACCTTTTTGCCCAGCTCGACCTCTACCAACACCCTTGCATAGCTAATTCTCTCCATTTCTTTTGTAGGCCTATCCAGCTTCAACGGTGTTCCAATGGGACTAAGGATTGTACTCAAAATCTTAGGCTTCCAATAGACTACATCTAACCTTGGAAGTTTCAACCATACAGGGACCTTTTTTGGCATGTTCAAATCAAGATTCTTAGCCCATTTCTGAATCAGAACAGGTTTGTTATCAAATAGGATCACTCCTTCCTCCAGCACCTGTTCAACCTCAGTTTTAAGTCCAAATTTCACCATGAAGATCCCCGGTTTAACCATCCAGATTTTAACTATACCATGGTTTTTCCAAACTCTCCTAAAGAAGCCATTAATGACAGCAAAGGGCGGGAAGGCTCCTAAGATTTTACAGACAACAGTAGTTTCCCAATCCTTCATACTCAGTTCTACATCCCCCTTTTCAATTTTCCCCATAACCAATCCCTCAATTTGAACAGGGGGATAGAATTTTACCTCAGCTTGCTCCTTATCCTGGAATAGTGTCGTCCACTGCGGTACCATTTCCTCTTCATTTCTGTCTCCCCACAGGACCTTCTTTGTTGCGGTCGTTTTCATTGATGCCGGTGAGGTCATCTTCCCCATACTCATCTCTTTCACTGGTGTCACCATCATCTGCTCTTCCATTTCCGTTTGTATGCTCAGGTTTCTCTCCACTAGGGTGGGAGATTCCATAGTTTCCAATTCTTCCAACACTGTTGTCATTCCCTTGATTGGTGAATGCTGTTTGGTCACTGAGAAATCGCCGTTTTGTAAATCCCCGGGGTTATTTTTCGAACCATGTATAATCCTCTTCGTCTTCATCTTCTTCTTCCCACTAGACCTACCCATTTCTGGAGGCAAAGATGCTTTGCAGCGACTTACCAGGTCAGTAGATAGCCGTTGGTGAAGACGGGGGAGAACACATAGTGTACCATTAAGCTTCAACTTAACGTATACCTTATGCTATTTACTATGCATCCTTGGCTCTGATTGAGGCCTAAAATAACTACACCACCACAGAGAAAGAATTTCTGGAGGTGGTATTGTCTTTAGAAAAATATCGATCTTATTTGCTGGTACCAAAGTTATTTTGTATACTGACCATGAAGTACTTCGTCACTTGATGGTGAAGAAAGGGCCAAGCCGAGGTTGATTAGATGGATCTTGCTTTTGAGCGAGTTTAACTTAGAGGTATGAGACAAGAAGGGCACGGAGAACCTTATAGCCGATCACTTGAGCCGGTTGGTTCCATGCCAAGAAGTTGAGGTAAAGCCACCAATGATGGAGAAAATAAGGGAAGAGTTCCACGATGAATAGTTGTTCGCAATCGAGAACCTCCACCGTGGTATGCTGACATTGTGAATTTCCTTGCCTCTGATAAATTTCCTCCCTATTTTACAAAGGCTCAAAAAGATAGGCTAAGAAGTGGTGCTAAATATTGTGTGTGGGATGTTTTTTTTTTGGGGAAATATTGTGTATGTCAAGTTGTTAGGATATGTGTCCCCGATAATGAAGTGCGTTCAATTCTTACTTTTTGCCATTCTTATGCATGTGGATGTCATTTTGGAGCAAATAGAACCGCTAGGAAAGTCCAAGAAAGTGATTTTTTTATTGGCCTACATTGAATAAGTATACATACACTTTTTGTAAATCTTGTGATGAATGTCAAATGACAGAAAATATCTCTTCTGGGAATGAAATGTATCAAAAGCCTATTTTGTATTGTGAAATCTTGGATGTTTGGGCCATTCATTTTATGGGAACTTTTCCTAATTCTTGTGGCTTTCATACATGCTTCTTGGCACTGATTACGTGTCCAAGTGGGTTAAAGCAAAACCCACTAGAACTGATGATTCCAAAGTGGTTGTAGATTTCTTGAAAGATGACATCTTCTCTAGGTTAGGGGCCCCTCGAGCCTTGATTAGTGACTGTGACACCATTTTTTGCTATCGGGCAATAGAGGTACTTTTGAAGAATTATAGCATCGCACACAAAACATCCACCTCCTATCACCTGCAAACCAATGGCCAAGCTGATGTTTCCAATAGGGATATCAAGTTCATCCTTCAAAAGACGATTAGCCCTAGATGGAAGGATTCGAATTCTTGGTTGAATGATGCCTTGTGGGCATATACGTCTTATAAGACACCAATCAGTATGTTACAATATTGGTTGTTCTTTGGAAAGTCATGCCATTTACAGGTGGAAATAGAGCACAAGGCTTATTAGGCGGTCAAGAACATCAACCTTGATATAGATGAGGCCGGTTTGCATAGGAAGTTACAATTGTAAGATTTGGAGGAAATACGGAGAGAGTCCTGTGAAAAGGCCAAAATATAAAAGGAGAAGACAAAGGCTTGGCATGACAAGATGATTAACATGAAGGAATTTGAAGTAGGTCAAAAGGTCCACTTATTTCAATCTCGCCTTCGCCTATTTCCCGGTAAGTTGAGGTCACGGTTGATTGGCCCTTTTAAGCTTGTAAATGGAAGATTTGGAGGAAATACTGAGAGAGTCCTATGAAAAGGCCAAAATATAAAAGGAGAATACCAAGGCTTGGAATGAAAAGATGATTAACAGGAAGGAATTTGAAGTAGGTCAAAAGGTCCACTTATTTCAATCTCTCCTTCGCCTATTTCCCGGTAAGTTGAGGTCACGGTTGATTGGCCCTTTTGAAGAAATTATACACTTTCCTAACAATTCTAGCACTTAATCATACAAATATTTCATATTCTCAAGCAACCCATAACATAAATGAAGTAAACATCAAAATTAATGACATAATAAATGCTTCACAGCAAATGCTTATAAAATAGTAAAATATAGTCTCACTACATGGGTTTGGAAGCTTCAATCAATTTCTCCCAAGTGATAGTTTAGCTAAGAAAAAAAATACTAACATTCATGGATAAATTCATACATAAACAAAGAGAGAAAAGATGAAAGAAAAGCACAAACTAGGGTTCTTGAGAAGGGGAATTCGGCCAAAGGGTAAGGATATGAAGTTGGTGGCCAAAAATGGCTTTTATAGTATAGGAGATAAAGGAAAAATAAAGATAAAGAGAAAAGTGCAGCAAGTGTCAGGCGAAAATGGCTTCGCTCGAGCGGGCTGCCTATTTTCACCCTTTTTTGTGTCGATTCTTCTTTGCTTTGTCGCCTTTCCTTTTTGACTTTAGATCTTCCATTATTGTAGTCTTCAATATTTAATACCTTTTGTTGATGGCTTCAATCTTCAATATCTTTCCTTGTCCCAAAAAACTCCTTAGAAGAGTTATAAGAGCATAAAAGTTGCTCTTAACTCTCTTGAATGAATTTCTAGGCAAAATTCAAAATATAGAGCACAAAAGTCCACAAAAGTTAGCCCATAATGTTCTAAAACTACTACACAAAATGAACACAACATGCCACTTATTAGCTTTTCACTCGTATCTTCAAGAGTGCCGCTTATCAGCATTTCACTCATATCTTCAAGAGTGGCGCTTATCAGTATTTCACCCAATCATCAGCCCTTTAAAGCTAGTAATACTTTCACAAATTGGTGATGCTCCACCTTTGGGCACTCGAACACCGTCTATGGTTTCGAGAACATAGCTACCTCTTAGATATGCTTCCACTGCCTTGTACGGTCCTTCCCATTTAGTAACCAGTGTTCCTTCAAGTTCAAGCCGACTCTTCTCATTTGTTCTCATCACCAAATCCCCCGGGTTAAAATGTACTCTCTTGACACTTATATCATGATACGTTTAACTCTTTCTTTTACCTTAGATTCGTGGAGGGATGCTAACTCTTTCCTTTCTTCCACAATATCGAGATCCAAACAACAATTTTTTATTAACCTTTTATTTTGTAGCCATCATCAACCTTGGAATTAGAAATATTATTTCAACGGGAATCACTGCTTCCAAACCATAAACCAAGCCATAAGGCGTTTCACTGGTGGCAGAAGACTCATCTGTCCTGTATGCCCATAAAACACTAGGTATCTTGCATACCCAGTTTCCCTCGGCCCCCTTGAGTTTGGCTCTGATACCATTCACTATTATTTGGTTAGTTACCTCCACCTGAATGTTAGCCTTTGGATGATAGATTGTCGTTACCTTCTGTTGTATCTTATATTCCTCACACTATTTCTTAAACGGATCTTGGGCAAACTGCATCCCACTATCAGTGATTATAGTCCTTGGAATCCCTAAGCGACATATAATATTATTCCAACATAACTCAATGATTGACTTTCCTTTTATGTTGGTCATTCTCAGGTTCAACTAATTTGTGAAATAATTGATAGCCACCATATGATATTTAAATTTCCCCGGGGCTTCCGAAAATGGTCCCACTAGATCAATTCCCAGTTATTTAATGGCAACAAACTGTGAATATTTGTCATCTCTTCCTGGGGGATATGCAAAATGGGAGAATGCTTCTGACATTGGTGACAAGCCTTTATGTACTTATTAGCATCGTCAAACATAATTGGCCAATAACATCCTACTCGAATGAGCCTTCTTTCCATGGATCGAGCACCATGATGATTGCCACATATACCTTTGTGAACTTCCCTGATCAAATAGTCTGCCTCATAAGGGGTGACACAGCAGGGGGATGGAGATGTCCCATTCGATATAGAATCCCCTCCTACAGCACATATCTTAGGGTCTTCAGTCTTATCTTTCTGGATTGAGCCACATCCTCCAGAAAAACTCCCTCTCAAAGATAACTCACTATAGCAGTCATCAAAGTATTCTCCTCCTCAATAGCTATAACTATGTGTTCTTCAAAGCTTAGTTTATGTAAGGTTTTCATGAGCAACTGTCCTTGAGACTGAACCTCCAAGTCTGAGGAAGCGAGCTTTCTTAAATTATATGCCTTATGGTTTTCCTCCCTTGGTACCAGTGTCAAAGTATGTGTTTTGAAGCCTTTTAATAGTAGTTTTACTATCTCCAAGTACTTCTTTAGATTGTGTTCTCTGGCTTCATACTCTCCATTAACCTACTGAACTACTATCTGAGAACCACTGTAAACTTCCAGATCTTCCAGTTTTGAGTCCTTAGCCAATCATAATCCAATTATCAAGGCTTCATACTTAACTTCACTGTTCGTGTCCTTAAATGCAAAGTGTAATGCGTATGGATAATCCTTACCATCAGGACTAGTGGGAAGAACTCTAACCCCGCTTCCTCCCAAATGTAAAGAACCATCCACGTACAACTTCCAAATTTCTTTCTCTCAAGTCTCCTTTTTTTGAATATCTTCTTCAAATTCAATTGGCTCTGAGGTATCTACTATGAAATATGAAAGTGCTTGACCTTTTATTGTGATGTGACGTCAAAAACATGTATTTTCCGAGGCATTTAACACCTCTTTTGTAATATTTTTGTTGTAAGATTGCT
>JAUOBV010229385.1:0-11681 GCA_032360425.1 Rubia occidens
TGCTCTCCCCAAAGACCTATTTCATCTTTTAATCCACTCAAACGACAATGTACTAAAAACCTTTTTTTTGCTGGGTTGTAATGTGTGTGTGTATATATATGTATATATTTGTTTTTAACACCATTCTGCTGCTCTAAGGTTATTTTTCTTATTTGAATCAAGTGTGTACGGCTTGTAGTGCATTGAGAGCCAGTATATGATGATGTTCTGTGTGCATTTAGACAAAAGCTGTAGCACCTCCCGCTTTATTCAGTTTACCTTACCATAATAGGGTTCTCCGATATAGGATGGTTCATCCGTCCTTGAAAAATCTGACAACCTCGGGTTTACGGGCGAGGATGATGTCAACCAACTGGAAGACGTGTTATTGTAAGAAGAAATTTAACAGCAGCATACAACTGGATGAAATCCATTCATGTGTAGTATAGTCCAAGATATCTCTCAATATCTTCACCACCTTTCCCATTTTCATAGAATCCGTCTCCAGCGATATCGTCTCATGGTGAAATTGGGGAATAGAAGGAAAATAGGGAAAATGGAAGACCAAATTTGGGGGCCAATGTACAAATAAAATGAGCTCGGGGTCAGTTGTGAAACGCACAAAAAACATCAGGGACTAAGCAACAATTATGCAAAAACTAACCAAAAAAACCCTTTCTCAGTTGAAAGCACACAACCAAACTCCCTTCCCCAAACATGCCTTCACCAAAACTTTTCAACCACAGATGATTAAACATTAGTTTCTTAAACAAAATCATTCACAAACACCAAATCCTCTAATAGTTGTTCACCACCAATAATCAAGCGCGCCGATTTTGAAGAGAAGCATCGATCGACATCAACAATACATCAATCAAGTAAGCTACAACTAAAATTAGGTATTAATCTAACATCAATCATCCCAAATTTGTGAATCAAATCAATTTCAAAAATGCAGATTTAAAACTCGAATCAAGACTGAAGAAGTTGATTACGAGATCGACAAACAATTAGCACTTATTTAGAGACGCACAAAAAAGTCAAACGCAACAAATTGAATCAGATGACGATGATGAACAAATTACCTGTTTCATGTGGTAGGTTGCTGATCGTTAGATAATTGAATAGAAGCTGTCAATTTGCTGATTTGAAATCGAATAGATCCTTTCTTTGAAAAATAAGATTTGTGCGGCTGATTTCCCAGACATGTTTATTTATCTTTTAACAGAGAAACATCCAGTTAATTTGCTGAACGTTTCGTTTAAAACGCTTGAGCTTTCACATGCTGGAAGTCACGTTATAAATTGTTATTTTGAAGTTTTAAACAATGTAGTTTAGTCTCTTTCACATTATGAAAATGACTACTCCCTCTGTCCAACCATTTATGTATAGAGAGAAATGGCTGGGAATTTTTTTAAGGATGGAAAAAGTCTAAACTACCCTTCCTTCCCCTGTGCCTTCTGAACCAGCACCACCGCGCCACTGCCACCGCGCCACCGCCAACACCCAACACAACTAACACCACCAAATATTCGACATCATCAACCGAGCCAGCACCACAGCACCACTGCGAGCGAAGCCTCACCACCGCCAACACTCAACACAACCAAGACCACCAAATCTTCAACACGACTAGCACCAATACCCCACCGCTAGCGATGCTAGCACCACCGCACCACCGCCAGCGATGCCATCACCACCGCACCACCCAACACAACCAACACCACCAAATCTTCGACACACCCAATTGATCTAGCACCCAACATCACCAAATCTCTGAAAAGGTCGCCACCAGAGGCTCGATAGAGTGGGTGAGAGAGAGATGGGGAGAAATCGACATACCTTGACCCAGATCTGTGAGAAATTGGGGTAGCCGGAGATGGGGCCACAACAGAGATGGAAGCGCAGGCCACACGGTGGCAAAGACAGAGGCAAGCCACGTGATGGCGGAGACGGATATGGAGATATGGGGCTTGGTGGAGACGGGATCCGATGGCAAAGATGCGGTGGAGAGAGTGAGAGGACGAGGCAAAGAATTTGAGAGATAAATATGGGGGAGGCGGAGATAAGAGAAAAATGAGGGGTTGATCAAATGGAAGGGGTATTTTGGTCAAATGGTGTGTTAAAAAAAATTCAAATATGGAAAGTGTGCAGATTTGGGTGGGAAACCTAAAAAAGGAAAGTGTGCAGAAATGGCTGGGCGGAGGGAGTATATGTAGCTGAGGATCTAATTTATAGCGGATGATGTTCATAAAATTTGGCATGATGTTTTTACTCTATAGCATGATGGTAAAAATTGGCCGAGTACAATCAGAATTACAATTTGCAGTAAACATGATGTGACACTTCTATCATATTTGATGTTACAAATATAGATATGATGTTTTAACCACACATCATTATGCTGTAAATTCACTGAGCATGTTCAACATTACATGTTGTAACATCATTATGTGATGTCGCAAAAAGAATATTTGATGAGCCTATACATTACGCACATAATCTGTTCTCAAATTGCTGTTAAAAATTACAACATATGGCGTTGCTACTATACTGTTGAGTGTTATAAAATTATGGCATGTGATGTTTCAATGATAACATAAATCATTGAATTTCTGAGTAGTAGCATGCTCAAATTTCATTGTGTTTTTTTTGGTTTCAGATACAGGTTTACCAAACTTATTGGAGATAAATCACACTTGTTTTAGATACAGGTTTACTAAACATGGGATGAGGTTGAAACATTATACCTCGCACATACAACTTCACATGAATTTTTTACACAAGTACTACAATCTAGTGTTAAAGTGTGAAGAGGACATACAAAATCGAAGAGAATCCTTGAAGAAGGACTGAATAGAGACTCAACTAAAATCAATCAAATGAAGGCAATGGATATGCAAGAACATTATGCAACAAACAGTGCAAGAGAATCATCAACAAAAATAGCTCCCGAAGTTCTCGATCCGCCAAAAACAAAAACCAAGGGAAGAAGTGCAAGAATGAAATATAATTTTGACAGGAATAAGCCAATGAGAAAGGAATTTGGTTCCAAAACACCAAAGACTCAGTTGATTTGAAACCAGCTTATTGGAAGCAATAATTATTTACTATCATACTATGATGTTACACTGTTAAGATGTGATGATTCAAAAATTTTCTATGATGTTTTACAAAAGCATACTGATGAGGATGTTGATTTAAACAGGATATTTATATGCTCCATTGAAATTATACATTCCACTGTTGTTGCATTTAAATTAACTTCTTTGATGTTCGAATTATATCCACTGATGTTATTTATTTTCTTACATGATAATTTAAAGATGTAAGATGACTGCTATCACTTTATGTATATGACAGATGAACTAGTAATTTTAATAATTTTTATGCAGACATAAAACATCAAACCATGATAACTCGAAATCAAATGAATTCAATGAATCATCACTAGTACAACAAAAACATATAAAATTAGCATATAAAAGTGGCAACATTTAATTTTAAGTTTTACGTCAGCCTTTGAAAATATCAATCGCAATAACTTGTTTTCCCAAACAATCAAATTCTATTTTCCCCCGACTTGTTTCCCTTCACTGCTAAATTTTTTTCACAGACTTGTATTCTCCTACTGGTTTTAAAGAGAATGACTCTCCTATTCCATCAACGCAAAGATAAATAGTCGGCTCCGGTCTACTGTTCAAGGGAACACCTTCAGGAGCATGATTCCTGATAGCATTTTTTATCATCTCATCAATGGCATTGTAGAGCTTAGGCTTGGAAAGTGTCCCTGTGAAATAAACATAAAACATTACATACAGTATTAAAAACATCAATGTCTAAAATTAAAAGCTCACAATAACACACATAACATCACTGACAACTAAATTGAGAAATATCAAATACAACATTTAAAACATCAAATCTCAAAATTTAAAAACATCAACAGCACACACTAAAATATCAAAACAACAAAATTGAACATCTCTTGGATAATTAAACATGAAAACACCACAAGAATCAAACACTGAAATTAAAACATTAAACCATCACACATAACAATACTTAGAGCTTAAACATTAAAGATCAAAGACAGAACCAGAAACATCAACAACAATATCTAACACATCAAAACTGGAAAAAAAAACTTACAAATCCTACTTCCTTCTTGATTGCAACATAAGTGGGCAAGTCTTCCTAGACATCTAACAATAACACAAAAATTAGTACAAATAGTAACAAACCCCTACAACATCACACACAATAAAAATAACAAAATTGAACAAAAAATTGCACACTTAAGCATGAAAACACCACAAGTATCAAACACTGGAACTAAAACATCACACCAACACGGATAGCTATACTTAAAACCTAAACATCAAATATTAAACCAAAAACTTGAAACATCACAATTGAAAAATAATAAAACTTATAAATCCTCCCTCCTTCTTAATTGCAGTAGTAGTGGGAAAGTCTTCATAGCAACAACACAAAAATCAGCAAATATACATAAAAAAAAAATCACCAAAAACAAAAAATAAAAAAAATCACAGTGAACAACATAAACCCTAAAACACACAATAAAACACGATTGAACTACATAATGAAAAAAATCACAGAATAAGCACAATAATACTCAGTATAACCTGCACAAATCCTAGAAAATCACATAAACCAAAAAAATTTAAAAAATAAAAAACAACAAAATATGCATAAAAACCAAAGCGAAGGCATTACCTTCGAAGATAAACACAAAATGAAGGTCGTATTTTGTTAAATCTCCAGAAACCTAAGCTAAAACTGGAAAATTCGCCGAAAAATGGAGCCAAAATTCCAAACTCTCTTTGCGAACCATTGCGCGCAATAAATGAGGAAGAAAAATGGAGAGGATGTGCATTTTTTTTCAATTAAAAACAACTGTGGTGGGGGATGCATATTGGCTTCCCAGACCATCAAACCAAGACCCAAAATAATTACCATCTGCCCTAATTTAAGTCAGTGTTCAGAATATATTCCTACGTTTAGCCAAATCTTGTAGATAAGATCTAGACGATTCATGTGAGCGATGAACTCCACCCCCTGTGTTATTCAAGCTACAGGGCAGGTGCATATGTTAACTACAATAGATTAGCCTATACTTATGATGAACTAAAGAGCTATTTGAATAGTAGGAAGTCTTTGTCTATCTCCTGCCAAAGCTTTCAGCACCTTCTCCTTGTTGAGTAGTTGCGAATGATCGATAATATTGTCCTTAATAGACACCAGTTCATGAGCTACCTGATTACCTTCTCTGTGAATGTGTTGGAAGCTGATATGTAGATTATCCAGTGAGTTCCAGAGGTTTCATAGCATCGTCTTCAGTTTCCATGACGAGTTCTCTTTCCTTTGAAGAACTCTGATGGCCTGCACACAATCAAGTTCCACTGTAAGAGGCAGAAAATTGTGATCAATACTTACCTGGACTGCCCTTATAGCAATCATTATTTCGGCATGAAGTGAGTCCTCCACTTGAGTGTTTTCCGAGGCTGATAAGATACAAGCATCCGAACAATTTCTGACTGCGAAACCAATTCTTGAGAGGCAGCCTTGCTTGAACGAAGCATCCATGTTGACTTTGAAACCTTGATCAGGTGGCCTCCAGCAAACCAACATAATCATCTTCTTTGGTTTTCTAGTTAGATTTGGCAGAAGTCTCGAGCAAATAAAATCCTCACAGTCCTCATGGTGCATCAGAGGGTTAATGTTCAAGATTTGGGAAGATATGGAGTTAATCTGCTTGATTATAAATTCAAAAATGTATGCCAGACCATTTAAAGTGCGATTATTCTTAGATTTCCACAACAACCAGCAAGCAACAACTGTTAAGGTATGTATTACCCTAATTCTAGTTGAAGAGCAAGATTAGACGGACAATAACCAAGATAATCTATCAAAAACATGGTTAAAAGGTCTAGTTCGAAGGCCAATTGTTTTAAAGACATAATCCAACACTTTTAATACTACTGGGCAGTCATTGAAAAAATGTGTAAGTGTGTCTATGTATTCACAATGTGCACACTTGGACATTACTGCTATCCCCATTTTTTTAAGAACATTATCAAAAGGCAGAATCCCATTTAAAATTTTCCACATAAAAATAGAAAATTTAGGAGGGATATACCTGTGCCATAGTTTGGTAAGAGTTTGTACCTATTCTTTCCTATTTCTCAGCTTCTGAAAAGCCGATGAGACTGAGAAATTACCTGTGGGTGATGGTGTCCCCACCATCTCATACTTTTTGTCAGTAAGGGTGACTGCTTTCCTGGGCTCCTGAAATATGTGATATGGCAAAGAGCCCTGGAGAGCTGGCATGATGGTGTCCTTTTACTGCTGAAACTCTCTAACCTGCAGATAGGGAAAATGGGTGTCTGTGTTTTGTGGCCATTTCTGCCATAGAGGCCCAACCCCTAGCCAGTTAGCATTCCAGAAGTTGCAGCTCCCATTCCAAATTAAAATTTGGGAATTAGCTTCTGCAAATTCTGAGACCGAGATAACTCTTCTCCAAGCCTCTGAGTTTCTATTTGTTTTTTGAGATAGATCAGATGTATTTTGCCCAACGGGTGTTGCCTTGCTGAGCTTTCCACCATAACTTAACAGAGAAGCTATCAATTGTATCCCCAAAATCCCTAAACCAAGTCCATTTTCCTCCTTTGGATAATACATTGATGACCAACATTTTCAATGTTTTTAAACCCTTTATCTATTTTGCCCCATAAAAAGTTGGAGAAGCTAGAGCTTATTGTGTCCAAAGTGTGTGCAGTGGGTGCCATAATGCACCATGTGTGTTGTGGTATGCTCAGTAGTACATGATTGATCAGTATTACCCCGCCTGCCCGATTTAGTCATTTATTGTTCCATTTTCCTATATTAGAGTTAATCCTTTCCACCAGGTTTTGAAAGTGAATATTTTTCTTCCTACCCTTGAAAATATCAACCCCTAAATAGATGAAATTGAATCTCCCAATAAGCATTCCATTTTTAGCCTTTATTAAATTAATCCTGAGTGTATTGACCATATTAACAGTGAGGAATGCACTCCTCTGATAGTTTACCTTTTGTCCAGTAGCCATTTCATAGATATTTAAAAATAGCACAAGGTTTTTTAGGGATTTAGTAGTAGCTTTTAAGAATATGGCAGTATCATCAGCATAGGATAAATGTGTGATTGGTTCAGCTCCCTTGGGCAAAAATAAATCTATCTATGTAGTTTGTAATGGAACATACATTTCATCCCTATATTGAGCAGTTCAGTTATGAAATTAAAGAGGGTAGGGAAAAGTGGATCCCCTTGTTTCAAACCTCTAGTAGGTTTGAAGAAACCATAAGGGGTTCCATTTACAAGAATAGAGAACCATGAGCTATTAATATTACCAAGAATAAGAGCAGCTATATGACCATGGAAACCAAATGTTAGGAGCAGAGAATTGAGCATAGGCCATGAGACATGATCGAAGGCCTTTGGCATATCGATTTTAGCAATCATGTTCATGGATTCATTTTTGGAATGAATCAGTCTTACCATTTCCTGCATCACTAAGATATTGTCTGCAATTTACCTGTTTTGAATGAAAGCTGACTGTTCTTGTGAAATACATTTAGGTAGCATAGGCCTAATTCTATCAGCTAAAATCTTGGATAAGATCTTATTTGAGATGTTAGTCAAACTGATTGGCCTATATTCATTTATATTCCTGGGGGTTTGTGTTTTTGGGATCAAGGTTATTAATGTACTGCCAAATGACACAGGAACCCTAACCCCACACATAAATTCATTCACAGCTTGAAGAAGATTTTATTTAATGAAAGACCATCATTTCCTGTAGAAAAAATCATTAAATCCATTTGGACCAGGTGCACTGTCCGAACTTAGGCTAAACACAGTTTTCTTTAATTCATCTATATCCACAGGTTTCATTAATTGGATATTATCTGATTCAGTAAAATTTAGTAAATAATTCATATAAGAGCCAGTACATTCAGCCATTAGAAGCTTTTCATAATAGGAGACAACATATTCACCTATTGCATCCTGTTCCTCCAGCCAATTTCCATCCTCCATTTGGATTTTATAGATTCTAAGCCTAAAGTGTTTGTCCCTGACACTGTTATGAAAGAAAGTAGTATTAAGATCACCAGTTTTAAGCCATTTCATTCTTGTCTTCTGTTACCAGAAGTCCTGCTCCTCTTTCAATTTTTTAGTCAGCTTAGCATTAGCCTCATTTAACAGAATTAGGTTGTCTAAACTATAGTCATTATCTACCTTAATATCCAGGTCAACTACAACCCTTTCAGCTTACAGTACATTCTCAAAGACATTACCAAAATCATTTTTATTCCATGATTTCAAGAATTTTTTTAATCTTCCCATTTTTAATGCCAGACCCATCATGCCCCGAGTGTCTTCAGATTGCTCTCATCAACTCTATGAAGTTTTCTCTGTTGAACCACATAGCCTGAAATCTAAATGGCTTGGGATAATGTTTCTCTAAGGTTAGTATATTGAGAATTAAAGGGTTATTATCAGAGTTTCCCCTGCCTAAAGTCTGGACGGAGGAGTTAGTAAATTTGTCAAACCAGGCTCTATTCCCTAGTGTCTTATGTAGTCTTTCAGCCACTCTGTTCACACCTCTTCTGCCATTTGTCCAGGTAAATATATTTCCTACAGTGGTTATTTCATTAAGGTTGTTAGTTGTTAGAAAAGAGTTGAAATCATTAATTGAGTTTGCACTAGGTGATCCCATACCCCTATATTCATTTATACTGCAGATAACATTGAAATCACCAGTCACTAAACAAGGAGATTCTATGTTGGATACTATCAACTCTAAATCTGTATACAAACTCAATCTTGTTAACCAAGTCTGCGGTCCATACACATCAATTAGTTGAAACTCAGTTCCAAAATCTATACGTATGAATCCTAGATGCAGAAAGCACTCATGTCTGCAAACCAATCGAGCCTTTAAGTTGTTCTTACATAGGATCCATATAAGGCCATCTTCCAAAGCATATATCTCCTCAAATCCTAATTGAGTTGCAAAATCATCCATTTTATTTAAAGGCTGCTTTGGTTCTATTATAATTAGAGCCTCCAATTTATGGATGAGAACCATCTTTTTTAGTCTGACTAATTCTTTCATTAAACCTCTAATATTCCATGTTAATATCTAACAAATCATAGGGAAACATAATTTTTCTTTTTTGCACGAGTTATAATTAAGTTAGGGGAATTAAAGAACTTTATGTCCTTGTGAGCATCAGTGTTACCTAAATCCTGACCTGGCACCGTAATATTTACCTGTTTTTGTTTATCCTCAGCTTGCCCATCCAGGGGTTGCTTCTATAAGGTCTTTTTCTCTGGAGCTTTTGTTTGTATTACTCCCCAGCCTTCCTCAGCAGTATTGATACCATGATCCTGCTCCACCTGAGTTAGGCCTGGTTGATGTGATTGGTCATCCTCTCTGACTTCAGTCCGATTGAGCAAAATTGAGAACCTGTTACTGAAACTTCTTAGTTCCTGGGCTGTGGCCTGTCTATCTTGGATGTGTAGGGAGCTTGTGTTCCTTTTCCTTACTATGTCATCCATTGACCCCCAACCCTTATTAGTAACCCCAAGCCGAGGAGACTGATTGTCAGGCAAGAGTGTCTTAACTCTCCAGACTGGGGATTTTGATCTAGCCTTTCCCGGATTAGATGAATTTCTTGGCCGAACAGTGCTATAGGTCTCTTTTTCTGGATAGATGATTTGCTTCTCCTGTTGAGGCTGATCATTTTAACAAGTTTTTAGCATCTTCATAGACTTTTATTTCCTCATCAGAATCATTCTCTCTATCTGGCTGGTTTTTCTCTTTCTTTTTGTAGGATACCAGACCTGGATAATCAACTGTGGTGGTTTAGAGGAGGAGGGTTGGCTATCTCTCTGCCTGCGAGGATTGTTGAAACCCTCATATTCCAGGGGTTTGCTCGATTTTCCTCCTTTACACTCCAGGTTGGAGTGACCTATTTTATCACACCTAGAGCAGTAGGTTGGATGATTCTTCATATGTTATATTATACCACCTGCTATCAGTATTATTGTGCCTAGTCTAATTCGGTTTGGGAAAGCAGTGGTGAGATCCATCTCTAAGCAGAGCCTAATGGTCGAAGGGTGGGTAAGGTTCTGGGTTGGGGGATCAAAAACATCAAGTTGCCTAGCCTATTTACAATATGGGAATTGATTCTGGGCGCAAGAAATAGACAGGAGGGAAATCAATGTTTACCCAGACTGGCACAATTGAAGGTTTTTCGTTGACATCAAAGTCCTTCGTCCACTTTAGCACTTTCATTAGGTTTCCAGCGAGGTTCCAGTTTCTCTTGATCCTGCATCTTTGAGTGTCCTCGTCGTGTTGAAACTTGATGAAGCTGTGCCAGTAATCTAACGTCGTGATTGTAGGTTCGCCCTTGAACCCAATTTTCTTAAACTGCTGCCTTATGAATTCCAAAGTTGGGCGTCCTCTTGCAAACTTCCTAATCAGGTGTTTTTTAAATAGCTTGGCTAGCAGATCAATTTCTTCATCCTTGAACGAAAAAACTATTTCACCCTTGAACTAGTCGTTGGAGATAACTGGAGTTTGTGCTGTTGATTCACTTGCCGTCTAGCAGGGTTGGAATTCACCATCGCGGCGTACGAGGGCGGGCTCTCGCCAGGTGGCGGAGCCACTATGGAACTTTGGCTTAGGCCTCCTGTGGGTATCAGTTGTTTCAGGCGGGGTAGGAGGAAGAAAGTGTTTGCAGGTTTACGTTATCAGTGAGCACTGTAGATGATTAGAATTGAGAGAGTGTGCGATTCCAGAGAGAGGAAAGTAATTGTCAAACAATTTAGTACGGTTCATGAGGATGTGCGGTTAATTTTAAGAACATGATCGTGTGTATGGTTGAGATTTGGAGCACAAAGAAAGTTGGGGGAGAGAAGTTGCAAAAGAACACAAGTTTTGTGAGGGAAAAGTGAGAGAAGAAGGTGAAATGTTTACTATTTATACATGAGTTTAAATGTAAATGAACTAAATTACACACCTAGCTCTTGAAATTTTAAAACTTCAATTTAAAACCCCAATGCTAAAACCTTTACATTTTAATCCATGGTCTCGTTGTGAGACGGTCTTATACAACACTTTGTCATTTTCATAATGGCAATTTAAGTTCCAATAGTAAGACCATGTACAATGGAAGAAACCACAAAATTGATTTCTTTCCATTACATACAATATAACTTTCAATCTTTCGCTTCCACCTCACCGAACGCAATCACAAAGAAATCACTCCATTTTTACCTACACAGTGGTAGAAACCAATTCATGGAGCCCGTTTGATTTTCTCTGTAATTCTCATTAATTTTACATTCAATATTTAATTTAAATAAAATCTTTCACCCATAATAAATTGAAATGTGAAATTCAATAATTTAATTTTACTTTTAAAATTTAATTTAATTTTTTGAAATTTAATTTCCTTTTTTAAAATTTAATTTAATTTAATTTCTTTTTCATTAAATTTTAAGGTAATGTCTTGGGAAAGACCGTTTTTCCATATATATAGTCACTCTGTTTTTCTATGTTTGGCACACTTACCATTTTTGTATGTTTTTCTAAGTTTTTCACCTTTACTTTTATCGTAAAAAGTAC
>JAUOBV010229495.1:0-11680 GCA_032360425.1 Rubia occidens
CACTACTACCAAAACTCTACAACTCTTGAAAACCTCCCTCGCCGAGTTATCTTAGTGCTCCTAGAACTCAATCACCAAACCACAAAACCTTTCAGTCGAGAATCTAAAACAATGGCTGGAAACAAAAAGTTAATCCTCCGTAATTTCGGTGTGCCCGAAAAGAAAGATTCAAGCATGGAGGAGTCCTCAACCCCTGCACCAACTGAGCAGAATGCACCAAGTATGGAGAAACCCAAATTTCAAAAGGTAACCGTCTCTAAAAACAGTGAAGTAGTATGGAAGGATAAAGTGTTTGATTCTTTGGATGATTTTGCTGAATGGATTCAAGCTAATAGAGTCCATGTTGATATGAGAAATCTAGAGAACTTAAAGGTTGAATTTTTTTATTATACTATGTGACATATGCATGAGAATAGGTTTATATGGTTATATGTGATAGAAGCTAGGATCAAAGTCATTAAATCGGCCATGTTACACAAATAACCCCAAAACTAGTTAATCATAGTTTAATTCTCGTTGCTGGCATGCTTAGTAGTTTTTTAGCCACAACCCCCCCCACAAATTATATTTTTTAGTACTAGATATTCCTGACACGCGAAAGGGGTGACGCCCGATCGTTGGTTGTGTCGAGCTAACTCTTAAATTCTAGTGTCTCTATGCATGAACAACCCCGGACTTACCGCTAGCTATCTTATAGTAGTTAGCAGTGAGTAAAATTATAAATTCTATCTTTGACACTTAGCATCCCACAGGTTAATTTTCCCACAAAGATAACGACCCTGCAGAGTGCGGGTCCACAAGACATAATGAGCAAGTGAAATGGAACTATTATGATTTGTACTATTACCACTGTGTTTGTTGTGTGCTGACTATTTTTCCATTGTTTTTCAAGAGGCTCGTGGATGATATCAAGATTTTCATGAATTGTACAACAATTTCGTTAAATTTGAATTTGGAGAGCTAGTGGAGTACTCTGCACATTCTAATGTCTTTAGCCAAGCACAAAAGCTTTTAACAAGTTTATGTTTATGAGGAACTATTTATGGATTTTTTTAATATGTAGTTGCCTTATATATTTTTTGAATGAAGTGCAAGTTCCACATTCTTGAATATTACAGAAAGCAGGCATAGAGAAAAAGGTTGGTCGTGAACATCAATTTTTAATGCATTTTCGATAATGATATCCTTGTTTTTTTGTGTATGTAACCTTACAGTCATGATTTCAGCCATCAGATGTTGTTTCCATCAATTGTACATCTCTAGCAAACAACACTGAAATTTTTAGCAAAGTACATTAATTGCATGTTGTTACTAAAGAAAATTCAGTACATATTAGAGTTTGTTAAGTGACAAATTGGTTTATTTTAATAGATATTGGGGAAACTACTCAACAGAAGAATAACAGCGCTCCATTTCACCTTTAAAGATTATTCAGTATAGTTATTCTCAGAAGCTACAATTCGGAGGCACAAAGATGACGTAAGTGTAATTTCTTCACATGTATCAAATTGTTTGTCTCACTATGTAACTTTAAATTGTTAGATTAAGTAGTTCAAAGTTTGAGATTTTTTTTGCCTAAATTTTCCAAACCATAGGTTCATATTGGTTGATGAGATGGATTATTTTATAACAAGAGATTGATTCGTACTTCATGATATTTTTATGTTGACCACACTATCGTTCCCGAAATGCATATAAATAGGTTACGTTATATCTATATAACGCTATCTTCATAACTTCACATCAATATTAATGTTTCATATGATGTAACACTATTACATTTTTTAGACCCCCGCCACACAAATGCATAAAGAATTATAGTTCAACTAGCAAGAAAAAAGGTTGTGCATAATGTCACCCTTATCTTAAGGCTGATAAATGATACTGACTTAGGAGCTTGATTTTGTTTGTTTCCTTGATGGAATCATAGGAATTCCCAATAATACCGGTTTATTGGATTGTCTAGACTTTTTTTTACTATTGTGTGTATGAGTTTATACATGTTATTAATGTGTAGCTGGTCGGAGTTGTTGATGTTGAAGTTACTGTCAACCTGGCGTTCCATTCCACCCATGAAGAGAGGTTAGTAATATATACCATGTCCTTGTTTTTAATTGTATAGAATTTTTTCCTTCATTTGTCTTTTACAATGTCTACTTGTTGCGTTATCAACTATTGATTTGTCGGTAAGTTAGCAGAAGTTGTTTCCTCATTATGTTGTAGTGTTCTATGCATCTTGATCCACACACTAGGAAGAGTCTGAAAGTGGCTTGGAATAGGAATTTCATGTTTGAATGGGAATGCTTCACTCTTCATAATAAAGTATTGAAATTATTGATTTTCTATGCATTATGTAGTTCACTGGTGTCGAGTATTACCATTTTTGTAGTTTGTCATGAATGAAGGTCTTCTACTGGATTGTATCCATGGATTTTTTTATATTTTAATCTCTAGATAAGATTAAGCCTCCAGTCATAGGTCGTCTTCCCGATGCTACCAAGTGTTAATACTGAATCATCTCCCAACTTCCTTCTAGCATTGTAGAACATACCAATGAGGCCTATTGCAGGGAATTATTGCATTATTAAGTGTTAAGATGTTATGATATCATTGCTGGCTGTGATCGCTTGAGGCAAGTATGTGTTGAGCAGATGAGTCTGTTAGTTAAGGATACTGTTTCTCTATCTGGTGGACACCCTGGAATAGTGCATGTTTGGTTCTCACCTTTTATTCTACTACTAATATAGTCGACTTCTTGAACTCTTCGTGTTCGTTGCGAATTTGGTTGATGATGTAGCATGAACTCCACGAACAATGCTGACAGAGTTGTCTAGATGGAAGTCCCACCAATTTCTCTCGGGCAGAATCTAAGAAAGAGTCTCCGATGTTTAATTTAGTACTTATTGATGCGTTAATATAGTCTTAGTTGTTGCTTACCTTGATTCTTCCATTGTGTTCTTTTTATAGGGTATGTCCCTTTATTTTCGGTGCTTCGTGCCCACATTTAATATTTGTGAGGACATCTAATTATCATCTATGATGGGCTATGATACCTAGATCGTGGTTGTTGTATTGTGCTCGTGGGACTGCGACCTTTGCATGGCTCTTGAGGTGGTTACTCGTCCGCTCTTACGAGGTAATGCCCTTAGTTTCTAACCCGCCTTCCTTTGGTTGACATCTTTCCAGTTTGCCCACTTATCCTATATCATAAGCTCCTCTAGCTGTGGAAGATTGAGGGTATAATAGTACAAGATAAACACTATAATAGAGGATACTTTTCATTTTGGCCTGAGTGTTGATGTCTTGTCCCTCGCATAGGTGATATCCTCTGCTGATTTGTATTGATGCAGTGGTCTCTGGAATAAGTGTTATTTACTGTGGTCCAGGCTCTGTGAGTACCTTTTACACTTTTAATTTTGGATGGGTGCTTTGGTAATCGTGCACCCGCCAAATTCCTTCTATGAAGGTCACCTGTCGTGTCCTGTATTTGATGTAGGTAACGCTAATTTTCAGATCTTCTGATTGCGTTTATAGATAATTGATACAATTGAGTTTGAGATCTGATTCTGCCGATTGGGTATGTGTTGACTATTCTTCTGTTGCAGATGAATTCAATTATTCCAGTTGTTTGTGTGATTATGACCAAAACTTGTCCTCAAGGAATGGGTCTGTTAAAGATATCCTTTACTATGCCATCGACCACTATTCTCCAGAGTAAGACAAGGTCTTGGGATAGAGTAATGCATAATGGATCGACTGTTGATAATGGATGGAGACCCAAGAAAAAGCAGCGGGTTTTGTGCATCTCTGGGGTGAGGGCGAATCTAATGTGCACCGTGCACGTAGATTATTGTGCTGGTGTTATTGGTCTTTATGCGTCGGTATGTCGAATTACTAAACGTATAATGGGTGAGTTATTATGTATTTTGTCGTAACCTCTTTATTTTGTAGGTTGTTGTAGATGTGTCTGCCTTGGCAAGCCATTTGAAGGAACTGGATCCCCTTATAGCGAAGCTGGTAGTGTTAAGGCTAAGCACGACGAAGATTGTGAACGGCTTTGTGCAATTTAGGATGGGGTACTCCAGCAGCAGCTTGAGGTTGTCTGTGTGAAGGTTATGCCGTTCAATAATCCAAGGTATGTAAGAGCTGTGGTTCACCAGCTATTACAAACCCAATCATTTTGCGACTTTATCTTTGAGATTGCGGAGGCTTCTTGTGACTTTGAGAAGTATGTCGGATATGAATCCGTTCAATTATTCAATCATAGGCACATCGTAACCTTCTTATTATGTCAGATATAAACCGTGTCCTATACTGGCGGAACGAGGTTAACCAGCTGTAAGGGAGAAAGTAGAAAATGTTGCCTTTTTGTTTCTCCTTCTCGACTATTTAGAGGGAATACATGATATCCTTAGTTTAGAGTTGCGAACCTGTACGGTTGATGCTCAGAGGTCTCTTTCATTGCTAGGGAGTGATTCCACTATTACCGGTGAGGAAACTTCATTCCCAAGTGATCAAGTTCAAGAATAGTTTTGTGTTTGTTGTATAGATTAGTATAACAACTGGGTTGATGGTTCCCAGCTGACTGTTGTAGCATGTCTGATGATAGTGTCTTTCTTAATTTGTTTTCTACAAATTGTTCTTTAGGTTCTTATCATGCATAGCCAGGATAAGTGTTGCTCTGATGTTGGTATCAGAAAAGCTCCAGATGTTCCATCCATTCATGCTTTTCTGAAAGTTGTACATGTTGCGTGTTCAATAGTGCCTCGACTTGGGGATATGATACCTGAATGTCTTGTTGTTCGTCGGCCTATACCAGTCATATGTGATCTCGGGGCTGAGCACGAAGAACTAGAAGAGTGTGATATTTTGTGCCCCTGGATAAGTATTTCTTCCATTCCACGGGATAATGACTTGGCGACCGCCATTTTTGAAAACTTGAGAGCTCTTGGAGAGTATCGGAGTTTTTCAAATGTCTTTACCTTGCACCGCATAAGGGAGAGAACAGTTAGTGTGTAGTGTAGAAAGTTTATTGGGAGGAATTCTATGCCAATGTTTGGAGCTTTTATCCTCGTGGGAGAATAAAAAGGATGTCTATGAGGTTTGCATCACCAGGTTAAAGAAAGACTATCGTGAATTGGATGTTTCCTGTTGCTGGCAACGAGATGAGTTGTAGAGGTTACTGCAGCAGGAATGGGAGTAGAAATGGGTACTAGTGTCAATTGTTGCTGACTTGCAACATACGATTTTGGATAAGACCTTAGCTCATGTAAGCAAGGCTTACCAAATGCTTGATGTTGTTAAGGGTAAGTCGTCGACTACTCAGGCTTCTGCGTTGGAGTGGCAGACTATGTACGATGCTCAGGTAGCACTTGGAAGAGGTCAATAAGTAGCTAGTTGAGAAGAATCAGAGCATGAAATTAGCCTTGGCACTGGCGTTCCCTCATCGTCTTCAGGTACGCAGGCTCCGTGGGGGAATCTGTTGTGGTTAGTCCGGTTATACTTCTTGATTATTTAGATATACAGTTGGATATTTGGACATATATTAAGAAACTTGAGGGTGATAATGTTGCATTGTGCAAATCTATGAGCTAGTATCAGAAAAATGTGGGGATGATGAGTATCGTCTTGATCGGGCGGAGTATGGGCAATCGATGATTGAAAGGAATATTATGAGCAACATCTTGCTAGGATGCAGAGGATGGGCCGAGAAGGCCATCCCATTTTCATGTATATGGAAGGTTTGCTTGCTGATATCTTAGGAAATTGAGGATAGGTTAGTGGCTGTAAAAATAGAAATAATTGTACCTTAGGTCCCCCAGTGTTTGGGTGGTGTTTAGGCGTTGTGCTTTTGTTCTAATGTATCATTAAATATGTGATGATGTCATGCTCTGGCAGTACCATATATATGTTATATGTTCCCTATGCTTTTGGAGCGAGTTGGTCCAGTATTTATGCTTGGTAGTATCCCTTCATTAGTTAGTGGGTGGGGCGTGACCCTTATTTTGCAAAGTAACAGGTGATTTACCTGCATAAGTCGTGGGGTGGGACGTTCACCCTTATTTTTCAAAGTCATGAGTCATTTTCCTGTTGAAGTCGCGGGATGGGGCGGTTGCCTTATTTTGCGAAACCGCATGTGATTATCCTACTTAAGTCAGGAGATGGAGTGGTTGCCCTTATTTTGCGAAGCCACGAGTGATTTCCTATTTAAGTCGCGGGGTGGGGTAGTTTCCTTATTTTGTGAAGGCACGGGTGATTAGCCTGCTTAAGTTGTGAGGTGGGGGTGTTTCTTTTATTTTTGCGAAGTTGCAGGTGATTTTCCTGCTTAAATCAGGTCGGGCAGTTGCCCTTATTTTATGAAGTTGCCAGTGATATGTCTACTTAAGTTGTGAAGAGGGGTGTTTACCCTTATTTTGCGATTCCATGGGTGATTTTCCTGATTAAATCGTAAGGTGGGGCATTTGTCCTTATTTTGTGAAGCCGCAAGTGATTTACCCACTTAAGTTGTGGGTCGGTAAGATACGTTGCCTCCAAAAAGATGGTTTTCATTTATGTATATACATCAACGATCATTTATCCACCATAATTTTATGTTGTGGTCCCCAATGATATCGATACATGTGTAAAATATGCCTAGTTGGGAACCCTAGGCCAACACGTGGTATTTCTTAAGGTTGGTTATGTGCCACGTATTGGGGACAGGTAACTCGTCCATCCAAGCGAGGGAGTAGTTGTTGGATTTGTAGGCTCCTATGATCTTGAGCGGTTCTTCCTAGTTTCTCTATTTATTTATTTTGCTAAGTTGGCCTCATTTTTCCTTAGGACTAGATCTCCTACCTTGAAGGTGGTTGTGTGAACCTTGTCATTGTAAGACTTTACGATTCTCTACTTGTACTTAGCTTCCCACTTGTTATTTGTCGTTGTTCTTCAAGGATATCTATATTGGATCTCATATAGTCTTGATTTCCTTCTTCATTATATTCCATGGTCCTTAGGCTAGGAATTTCTACTTCCACCAAAATGACTACTTCGTGACCATAGGCCCAGATGAACGATGTCTCTGAAGTGGAAGACCTATAGGTTTTCCGGTATGCCCATAAGACGGTAGGTAGCTTTTCTAGACATGGAGAAGAGAAATTTTATTCCCACTGGAACCAAGATAGAACTTTTCCTTGTTCAAATAACAATTAAGGTGAAGTTGGGGTAAGAATGTCGAATCTATTTATGATAAATGGATTCATTTTGCATGTTCGTTATAACGGGTAGTTCTTACAAAGGATCGACCTAATGTCGTATATAATACTTGAATTGTCAATGTAGATGCTAAATAGTGTGTTCTCATCCTACAGAGATTATGAGTGTAATATGAGCGCATCCATCAACAAAAGAATCACCCTAAGATGATCATCTCATAACTATTGAGAACATATTAAATAAGATGATTCTATTTCTCAATCTTTCTGATTTTATTTGCTGCTACAGAACAAAGGTCGAAAAGATTGAAAAACTCAGGCATTCATAAACACTGATGAAGGATTCCTCGAGAAGTTAAGGATTACTATAGAAATTTATAAATCAAATATATTCAATCTTATACATATGCGGAGAGGGTAATAAAAAAATAAATAAGATGAGTTCTTGTTTCTTTTATCACTTAGGAGCCGTTTGAGATGAAAGTCTCATGTACAGTTTTGAATGGGAGAAAGAAGTGAGGAATCCTCTTTTCTAGTCTGACTCTCCCACTCTAGTTGTTGCTTTTCTTTTGGTTACTTCAAAAGTAGCTGTTTCTGCTCCAGCGACTTAAATTTTTGATATTCTTCTTTATTTCTCATCAAATGAATGGAATCTTCTTTTGGAAATCCTATTCTTAGCAAGATATTGGAAAATACCATTGTTATTCCATTCGAGTCAGTTCTGTACACCTTGGACAATGGTGTCGTTTGTGACTTTGACTTATCCATTAGCTTGAGGTTGTGCAATAGAGGTAAACTCTAACTTATGTTCAAGTCTCGACACCATTCATTGAATGATATGCTCTCAAACTATGTCCCTTTGATGGTTTTTGGTACCCCAAAGCGGCATACTATGTTTTTCCAGATGAATGAGGTTGTCACTTTGGTTTTGATCTTATTGAGTAGGTTTGCTTCTACCCACTCGGTGAAGCAAACAAGAACGACGATTAGGAACATTTCTCCACCTGAGCCTGGGGGGAACAGACATATGATATCTACCCCCATTTGTAAAACAGTCGCTAACTGTAGACTGTTATCATCACTGATTGTGGTGTCTGCTGTACCGTGGTATTTCTCTGGCAGTTGTTGCATTTTTGGATGAATGTGTGTGTGTCTCCGAACATTGTTACCCAGTAGTGTCCTAGTCTCATTATTTTCTTGGACAGAGTTCGAGCTCTCTGGTGCAACCCACATTAGCTCTCATGCATGTCTCTTAGTATCAGTGCTAATTATCGCGGTCCAACGCACCACTACAAAGTTGCGACGTAGCTTTTTTTTTGTAAAGGATGCTATTGGTGTAGCTGTATGATGGTGCTTTATGCTCCAGTTTACGTGCATTCACTCTATCCATAGGTAGATGGCCATGTTCGAGGTACAGAATCATGAGATCCATCCAACCTCTATATTTCTCCTGTACCTGTGCTTTTATTGTGGATGGAGTGCTTCGTGTTGGTACTAGCTCAACTGAGACATCTTTATCCCTCTGAAGGGATACATACCTTGAAGATTCCAGTTCGTTCAAAGTATGTTCCTTTGTATTTTCCAAGTGAGGTATTTGCATGATATTGAAGAAGGTGAACCTCTTTATGAGTTGTCTCGTCATATTAAAGTATTTGATTAATTGTCTTTCTTTGAAAACGTAGTCACTTAACACTTGTTGGACGATGACGTAGGAGTCGTTGTGGACCTGGATACTTTGTATCCTCCCATTTTAGGACTAGGTTGAGTTCTCCGATGGGTACCTCATATTCAGCCTCGTTGTTTCTGAGGGAGAATTCAAAACAAAGTGCAAATTGTTGTTCATTTCCCTCTGGGATTATTAGGAGGAGATCTGCTCTGTAGCTTTCTTTTGTCCAAGTTCCGTCCATAAAAAATGTCTAGGCACTTTGGTCGACCCTTTCCTTTTCCTTTGGAACAGGGCTGTGTTTCCGCCATATCTGGTGGATTTATTCCGCCACGTCAGCAAGGAAATTTTCTTGGGCATGCATCTTGGGTGACGTTCTTGGACTGAAAATGACCTCTTGTTCACCTAACTCAGCGGCCCATTTTGTTGGTCGCTCGAATATTTCTAACTGGTGGAGTATTTGCTTGATGGGTTACTCTATGTACACCACGATCCTATAGGCTTGGATGTATGGACAAATTTTTTTTGATGGAGTGAATGAGAGCGAGGATAAACTTTTCCATCTCTGAGTAGTTATTATCTGTGCCTAGAGTCTTCGGCTTACATAATACACTGAAATTTGGTGCCCGGTGTCTTATCAAACCAGGACCAAACTCACAACAAGATTTGAAACATCTAGTTACAAGTGTAGGGTCTCATTTTCCTTGAGTGCCGATAGCAATTGTAAGCATTGTGGTTTGGCTTTGTGTTCATCATATGGTTTCTAGCATTTCTCAGTCCAAGAGAATTTGGATGCTTTCCTTGGGACATCAAAAAATGGCATGTGTTCCTGTACCGCTTTGGAAATGAAGCGGATGGGTGCCACTAAGGAGCCCGTGAGTATCTGTACTTGTTTGACCATTCAGGGCAGTGGTAATGATTGGATAACTTGTGTCTTCTCAGGGTCGGCCTTGATTCTAGTTGAAGAAACTTTGAATCATAGGAACTTTCCTACTCCAACACCAATGGTGCACTTCTTGAGGTTCAGTTTCATCCTGATAGATTGGAGTGTCATCATATCGTTCACATTTTGGAATTCTTGTATGGTTCTGGTCTTGATGACCACATCGTCCACATAGATCTCGATGTTCCGTCCAACTATGTGAGCAAACACTTTATCAACTGTCTGTTTGTATGTGGCTCTCGTCTTTTTCAGGTTGAAGGGCATTTGGTCATAGAAGAATGCCCCAAATCTGGTGATGAATACCATTTTTTCTACATCTTCCGGGTTCATTCTGATTTAATGGTATCTGTTGTAGGCATCAAGGAAGGCCGTGAATTTATACCCAGAGATGGAATCGACAAATTGGTCAATCTAAGGCAAAGGTGATGTGGTATTCCTGATCAAGAAAAGTAACAGTTGTTCATAGTACATCGTCTCTCCCTGCAAAGCAGATCCCGGAAGTGATTCTAGGAAAAATACTCTGATGATCAAGCATGTACGTTTCCTTCAGAGAATTATAATTTCTCAGTTTAGTCTCACTTACCTGAGTCAGTGTTGCTCTCCTTGTATTTATAGGCAATTGTAGTGTGGCTTTGTTTTACTAAGGTTTGAGGTCATGGGTTGCATCGTGGTCACTGCAATCTCGGTGTCATCCAGTTTATTTCTTCTGTCTGGACCATTGACACAGTTGTTATTACTGTACTTTTGACTGGGATGACCTCCACTTTCATATCCTTATGTCTGATCAATGAATCGAATCCAGTTGTCGCCAGCTTACTCAAGGCAGAATATAGTTTGTGTTTTCAACCCTAGGTACATGTTGAATATCAAAGTATTCAAGTTGGGCAATGAGCTTATGAACTCTTCTTAAATACTTTACCAATTGCTCTTCTCGCACTTCATAGTCTTCATGTACTTGCTGGACCACTATTTATGAATCATTAAAGCTCCTAACACTTGGACCTTCATTCTGACTGTAAGTTCTAAGCCACATATTAATTCCTCATATTCAGCTTCATTGTTGGTGAGTGGAAAGTCAAAATGAAGTGAATATTTATGCTCCCCTCCTTCTAGATTGACAAGTAGTAGTCCTGCACTGCAACCTTCTTTGTTGGATGCTCCATCACCAAACGATTTCCATGCAATGTCTACCCACTTGGATTTTCCTTTGTCAATTCCAAGATTTTGTTGCATATTTTCCTCTCGTGCATTTTCACTCTTCATCTCTGCAATGAAATCTGCTAAGGCTTGTGCTTTGATTGTTGTTCACTGTTGGAACTGGATCTCATATTGGCCCAATTTAAGAGCAAACTTGGTCATTCTACCAGATGATTCATGCTTACTTAGGAAATTCTTGATTGGGGAATCAATAGAGATGAATATCCCACGACTCTGGAAATAGGTTTGCAGTCTCCATGCTGAATATACCAAAGCTAAAGTTAATCATTCAACTAGCAAGTACGCCCTCTCTGCACTTTGTAGTATTATGCTGATGTAGTACACTGGTACTTTTTTTAGCCTTCTTTCCGCACCAAAACTGAGCTTACTGCATTTGTTGAAACCTCAAGGTACAAATATAGGGTTTCTTCAGGGATTGGTGCCTTCAGTGTTGGTAATCCCTGAAGTTGCTCCTTCAAGGACTAATATGCTTTCTGACTTTAATTACTCCAGCTAAACTTTTTAACCTTCTTGAGGACTTCAAAGAGTGGGAAATGTTTCTCAGCTGCCTTTGAAACAAATCTACTAAGCGATGTCAACGATCCCATTAATATTTGTATTTCCTTAACTGTTCGTGGTTGAGAAAGGTCAACTATCACTTGTATTTGTTTCTGGTTTAGCCTC
>JAUOBV010229710.1:0-11679 GCA_032360425.1 Rubia occidens
GCCTCCCGTGCATGGTGGAGGTATGTATGTCGATGCCTATGGATGGCCGGGCCCCGGGTTTATGCCTCAGGTTCCGATGCCATATGGCGGTCTTGTCCCTGCTAATGCCCCCGTTGCAGCTGTAAGTGGAACAATGCCCGGAGCAATTACTGGCCCGGGGGGAAATGCTTCCTGGATCGGAACATATAATGTCTCTCATGGTCCGAGTTGAATTTGTTGGCTGTGCAAATTGATACCCTGTGATTTAGTTTTTATTTTATAAAATTTAACCATCTTTCAAGATTTAAGGCTCCTCGAAAGAATTTACGATTGATAAGATGTTGTGATGCAGGACCATTACACATGAAGATCATAGAAATCCACACCTCTAATGTTTGATTCTGGCCTGAGCTGAAATCCATCTACTCCCTCTGGTCCTCTTGTCTCACATCAAAATGGCACACTTTTTTTCAAAAAGGAAAATGAGTGGTGGGAGTTGAATTGAAAGTATAAAAGGTAAAATGAATGGATGAAAATAATCTAGGATTTGTCATAAAAGGAAGGAGCCAAAATAAAAAGACCATCTCAAAATGGAAAGTGAGTCATTATAAGAGGACTGGAGGGAGTGTCATAAATTAAGAAAAGTACAAAAAAAATTTTACCATTATTATCAGTGTCAAAGTTCTTTTATAGAAAAAATGTTATCCTTGCAAATGATGAAAATGTTACAAAGTGAGTGAGACAATCACTCTCTATCCTCACTCAATCATAGGGTTACTTTTCCTACTTGGATTTTTTATTCCACAAATTAGTACTTACCAGCAATTTAACTATTCATTTAATCAACACTTCCTAACTTTGAACATAAAATTGAATTAGTATACAAGTGTACATACTAATGTTTCATGCATTGTTAGATTCATTATAATGTATATTTTTAAAATATCAATTTTTCACAAGTTTTAACTATCCTTAATGAAAGATATTAATGATCAAACATTTTTCAAGTTAACTAATAAAAGTCAAAGTGTGCAGTTTGAAATGAGATGGAGAGAGTATGAGATTGCCTAAAAATTCAATTGCAATACATACTCAGGAAGCCAATTAATGAGTAAGCATCTCAGGAAGTCAATTGACGAGTAACCGGTCTCACGAAGTATCCGAAATTTTTTATTCCTAATCTCATCATAGGTGATATACAAGTAAGAGTTTGTGCTATTCAAAAACAAAAGGAGATCGATCTACTTATAGCATATATTGAATCTCTTCTCACAAAATCCTGTAATCCACGTATACACGATGGAATTCTAGAATGGAGAATAGGACCGTCCATTAATTAGTGCAACACCTAAAAACTATTCTATTGATTTTTTTTCTTCATGAGTAAAACTCCAAACTTTGCAACTCAATTTGAAATTTAATGAAACAATCTTTCTCTTAAAAAAAAGAAAGAAGAAAAAGTTTGGGTGTCAAAGGCAAAGTTGAGACCTGTTCAAAAGGGTTGAAAGAAGAGATTAGTTCAGTCAATGAAACCTTAAATCAAAACAAATACCTGTTCAAACTCATTGCGGCCCGATTCGACTCACTCTCTCTTTCATTTCACCGCTTGATTCAAGTCTCATCAATGGCTGAGGTAATCCCGGAATATTCATAGCCCTAGAATTTCATCTATCGCTGTCAATTATGGTTTGTTTTTTGTCCTCTTTTTCACTTATTTGATCTGATTATGTATGTATCCATGGGTTTTCAAATTTTTGTGTTTTGATTGCTAATGAGAATCCCGAATTTTACGATTTGATATGCAAGATTGGATTTTTAATCCCTTTTTCTGGAGAAAGGAATTGGTGGTTTCAATTGGAAATCAAAGGGAAATGAGGATTTTTGATACGAAAAAGGTGTTGACAATGGAGCATATATCAAAATCCTCCCTATTTTTTGGATCAGTAACTGTACGCCCATATAGAGATTAGGGAAGATATAATTTGTTGTAAAGATACACTACAAAGAAATATTTTGTGTGTAAGTGTATGTGAAATTGTTTGCCCACTCGTGGGAGTAGTCATACTAGCACTTTCATTTTGTTCCACCAGTTACTACGAGCTTCTAACCGTGTGCGAAGGTATATGTGTGGGCTCGAAAATGAACCAATTTTTCAACGTTATTAGCATATGCAACATCATATGACACAATTGTCTCCGATTTTTAGTGGTTCTACTTCTAGCAACACTAGTATTAGATAGTAGTTTCTTATCCAGTTGTTTGTCGTACTTGTAAAACTTTTAATATTATGTATTCATCTTATTATGTAATAATTTTTCGTTATAATTTTGTTGTATTATGATTTAAAAAAAATTTACTCTCCTTTTCAGCTACCCATTGCCTGAGCTCCCGGTTCCGCCACTGTGTGTAACAGTACCTCCCCGAAGATTTTGCTTCTGGCACCACCATCTCTCTCATTCTGTCGTCGTTCTGATGTTTTCTCTGATTGCGAGTTCATTCTATTTTGTTTTGGTGAGATAACTGACTTTATTTTGAAGGAATTTTTGGTGAAGAGCTTTTGAAAATTGATGATGACGGGCGGTGTCTAACTACTAATCATGCCCATTTTGGCAATTTGAGGATTCTGAGCTAGCTTATGTAAATCGTGTGTGTGGAAAATGAACTCCCTTTCTTATAGTAATATAAATAAGTCAGTTAGTTTTGCCAGATTCACACAACCGGCGTTGGTAGGGAGGTGACGGTGGTTTTGGAGATAAAGAAGAATAAGAATTCTAGGAGCATATTTGCTATTAAATTTCGAGGTTTAAGACTAGGGTATTTTAGTCCTTTTAAATTTGGTCATTGTTAGAAAATGCGAAGTCAATGTCGGAATAGTGCGAAAAGGTTATATCGGCACATTTATTGAAAAACTTTGGGTTGGAATCGCACTATTAGATTTTATAGGGTTATATTGGCCCTTTTATAAAATAATAGGGTTAGTTTTGTATTTTTCCCTTAATTTTACTTTTATAAACACATTCCAAATCAGCATGTGCATTAATTCATCCCGATGCTTGTCTGGTGCCTTAAAGTTGCATTGAATGGGGCCCCGACAAAATCTACATTCCACATCTCAGAATCATCAACCTTTGGCAGTCACTCGCAAGATGTGTAAAGATTCATTTATAGTCCCCTGGTATCTCTAGTACTTACGAACTTATCGGGATGGTCATCCTGATGGCACCCTCAATGGTGAAGACTCTCATAGGCAATTCGGACGCGGCAGGATAGCTTGCCATATGTGGGGCTCTCTGAGGGGTGATTTGGGATAAATTTAAGCGAGGTGGTTGAATAGTATAACTTTCTGGTTATACAGTTGTAAGCTAGTATGAAATAAAAGATAATAAAAGTACCCATTACAGAACTTTTAAAATGAATGTGAATTGATGAAGTAGGCAGACGTGTAAATTAAAAAACAAAGGGGAGGATAAAGGGATAGACACTACATTACTTTAAGTGTCTTTCTACTTGTCAGATACTAGAAATTTTTTTGCTAGCTAAAAGTGCACAGCCAACTCTCTCTCTCTCTCTCTCTCTCTCTCTCTCTCTCTCGAGTTCGGATTGGTATATCTTTTTGGTGGAAGATTCAGAAGCTAGTGTGGCATAAAAGAAAAGAAAATAATTCATTATAGAGCTATTAAATTGTAAATGTGCACACACACACACCCCACTATTATCTATTTATCTTCTTTTGAGGTTAAAATACACAATTATTCTTTTTTCTTTCGTCCAAATTGCTCAACATTTAAAATACATAAAATCTAGTAATAAAATTGGAGAACTTTTTCAACATATATGTTCATGCAAGATACGTACCATAATAAATTAAGTGCGTCTAAAGACCATGCATATTTGCACAGTACGGTGTCTGCACATATATACTTAATTATGATAATATTTCACTCAATTCACATTGAATTCAATTTGACTAGATTACTCAATAGAGGAAAAGTCGGTGTAGGAAAAAATGTTCATTAAACTGATAATCATGAACACATTTTTCTTCTTTATTTATTCACCTAAAATAAATATAATTAACTTTAAAATAACAAACGAGTAGATCAAATTGAGTGAAGTGCATAAAAAATAATAAAAATACTCACATTATTTATTTTATGGAGGAAACTAAAAGTAATAAACAGAGCACACATATATTACACATTATTGCTTTTATATATAATATTAATATTAACTACATACAAATATATTACTCTTCTTCTTATTTCTTTCTTTCTTTTTTTGTTATGAAAAACTATTTCACATCTACTAAAATATAAAAACAAAGTTGTCGGATCGACAACAAACACTATCATTCTATTACACATAATCAAAGACCATTTTCACAATATGTCTAATATTTTTTTTTGCTTATAAACAGAAGCTAACAAACAAGAACCATTCTGACATTTGATTAGCCGGTGAGTTCCTCATGTCATCTGTCCGGCGCCTTAAAGTTACGCCGAACGGAATCCCAGCTGTACCTACAACCCACATCTCATAATCATCGACCACTGACAGTCCTTTGATGAGATGCTTCAAGGTCCATTTATAGTCTTCCGTATCTACGGTACCTCCGGCCCAATTAGGACGACAATTATGGTGGTCTGGTAGTGGTGGCACCAGTGATAGTTGAACTTGAATTAGAACTAGATGCAACGAGATAGCCATTGTTCGTAGGGAATACTGAGGGGTGATTTGGGTTGGGTGGTGGAATGGTACAACTTTGCATTGGCGGAGTTATCATCTAGAAAATTATAAAAGATAATGAAAGTACCCATTACCAGCTCTTAAATAGCACATGCACACACACTTCACCTTCTTTTGAGTTAAAATACATAATTATCCCTTTTCCTCTTGTCCATATTTCTCAACATATATTAACACATAATATCTAGTAATAAAATTGGAGATATTTTCTGACATATCCATCCGTGCAATATATTTACACAATGAATGAAACACGTTTAATAGATATAAATGGCCATTTTCCCAATAAATGCAGTCGGCTCCCCTGAATGGGCACAAAGCATTGTCTGAGCCACCTTTTCCCCATTTCGTTAACTTCCACGATGGCGGGAAAGTTTGCCTCAACCATTTCCCCAAGTTTCGGTGAGGGTTAAGGTCATTGCCCCCAGCTCCACCAACCTGCGAGATGAAAATGGAATCGGGTTATTGGAGGATATGTAAGCAAGAAAAGTGACTTTTTCAAGAATAAGAATTAAAATGGAGTTTCATGGTATGAATAATGGATTATATATATGCAAGAAACGTGAGTTTGAGTGTGTGAAAAATTGAAGTGTGTAGGGGTCAATTTATAGGTGATAAGATCATTCAATCTTTCAAAACAGGGTAGAACCATTTCTAAATTACAACTAAGAGTCGCTAGCAGTAGTTGGGTTTATGGCTTTTGGCAACCCACTTCCCAAGATGCCTTTGTAAGGCAGGGGGAGTTTTCCAACCCACAGTTGTCCTTCATTGTGCTATTTCTGGACAATGGAGAGGCTTTTGTCAGGTTTCTCCTCGGTAGAAGGTTGGGTCTTCGACCATCCCCGCCATTGCAATCACTGGTAAAGTCACAAATTTCCATATTTTTGTGTTTGAAATGAAGATGATAAAAGAAAATAGGGGTTTTGATTGTCCTCGTAGGGGTGATCATGGGCAAATTGAGGTGGGCGGTAGAATGGTACTACTTTCTAGTGGCAAAGTTATAATCTAGTGCAACATAAAAGATAATAATGACACAATTACTAAATTTCACGTGCAGGTGAGTTTTCACCAACTCATCTTCTTTTGAGTTGAATAACATAATTATCCTTTTCTTCCCTCGTTGATATTGCTCATCATATAATGATATAAATTTATCCTAATAAAATTTGAAATACTTTTTGACATATCTGTGCGTGCAATGTGGGTGCCAGAACGAATTAAGTACGTCTAATAAATATATATGCCAAATTATCCAACAAACAATCTCGCGCTCCCCTGAATGGGTATGAAGCATTGTCTGGGCCACTTTTCCCCATTTAGTTAACTTCCGTGATGACGAGGAAGCATGCCTCGACCATTTCCCAAAGTATTTGCAAGGGTTTCGGTCATTGCTCCCAGCTCCACCCACCCGCAGAGTGAAAATAGAGTTTGCATATGGGTGGATATGTAAGCAAGAAAAGTGAGTTGCGATTTTTTATATATTTTTTTTATGAGAAGAAGAATTAAAATGGAGTTTGATGTTTTGGATAATAGAGGATATGTATGCAAGAAGAGTGAGTTTAAGTGTGTGAGGAAGTGAAGTGAGTAGGGGTCATTTCATAGGTGAGAAAATCATTCAATATTTCAAAACATTGATGAACCATTTCTAAATTACGGCTAAGAGTCGCGAGCTATGGTTGGGCTCACGGATTTCAGAAACCCACTTTCCCACACGCGCTGCTAGATGTCTTTGTATGGGCATGTGGAGTTTTCCAAGCCACCTTTGTCCTTCATTGTTCCGTTTTGGGACAATGGAGAGGCTTTTGTCGGGTTTCTCCTCGGTTGATGGTTGGGTCTCCGATCATCTCCGCTATTGGAAGCACTGGTAAAGCTAGGAATTTCTATATTTTTGTGTTTGAAATGAAGAAGGAAAAAGAAATCAGGGGTTTTGATGGTCCTCTTAGTAGTGATCAAGGGTAAATTGAGGTGGGAGGTGGAATGGTAAAACTTTCCATTGGCTGAGTTACAACCTAATGCAACAAAAAGTATAATAAAAGCACATCTCTTAATTTCATGTGCGCACACGTGCTTTCACAAATTCATCTTTTTGGGTTAAAATACATAATTATTCTTTTTTCCCCTCGTCCTTATTTCTCAACATATAATAATACATAGAATCTAGTAATAAAATTAGAGATATTTTTAACATATCTATGCGTGCAATATGCATGCCAGAATATATTAAGCTGGTATACCAAATATACATGCCCAATTACCTAAAAACACTGTAGCTCTTTCCTGAATGGGCACGAAGCATTATCTGGGCCACCTTTTCCCATTTAGTTAACTTCTGCGATGGCGGGGAAGCATTCCTCGGCTATTTCCTAGAGTATTGGCAAAGGTTCCGATCATTGCCCCCAGTTCCAACCGCCCACAGATTGAAAATGGAGTTTGGATATTGGAGGATATGTAAGTAACAAAATTGAGTGATGATTTTTTTTTCTATTTTTCGATAAGAAGAAGAAGAATTAAAATGGAGTTTGATTGTTTGGATAATGGATGACATGTATTCAAGAAGAGTGAGTTTGATTGTGTGAGGAAGTGAAATTAGTTGGGGTCAATATATACATAAAATGATCATTCAATCTTTCAAAACATGGTTGAAACAATTCTAAATTACAGGAAGGAGTCGCGAGCAGTAGTTCGGCTCACGGCCTTTGGAAACCCACTTCCCCACACATGGTGCTAGACATCTTTGTAAGGACAGGTGGACTTTTCCAATCCACTTTCATCTTTCATTGTGCCATTTCGGGACAATGGATAAGCTTCTATAACATTTCTTCAGAGTTGGTGGTTGGGTCTCCAACCATCTCAGCTGTTGGGGGCACTGGTAAAGCAACGAATTTCTATATTTTTGTGTTTGAAATGAAAAAGAAAACAGGGGTTTTGATTGTCCTCGTAATAGTGATCAGGGGAAAATTGAGGTGGGTGGTAAATTGGTACTACTTTCCACTGGCAGATTTAAAATCCAGGGCAGCTGCACCCGAGCTTTCCCTAATTCATCTTCTTTTGAGTTATAATACATAATTATCCGTTTGTCACCAATCCATATTGGTCAACAGATAATGATATATAAATTCTCGTAATAAAATTGGAAATATTTTTGACAGCATGCAATATGTGTGCCACAATGAATTAAGGACGTCTAATAAATATACATCAATTTTCCCAACAAACGCTATTATTTGGGACACCTCTTCCTTGTTTTGTTAACTTCCATGATGGCGGGAAAGCTAGCCTTGGCCATTTCACCAAGTTTTGGTGAGGGTTCCAATTATTGCCCCCAACTCCACCCACTTGCAGAGTGAAAATGGATTTATGAAATTGGAGGATATGCAAGCAAGAAAAGTGGGTTACATTTTTAAAAATATTTTTTAATTGTAAGAAGAATTAAAATGGTGTATGATGGTTTCAATAATGAAGGATATGTATGCATGAAAATTGAGTTTGAGGAAGTGAAGTGAATAGGGGTCAATTCATAGGCAAAAATATCATTAAATATTCCAAAAATGTGGGAGAACCATTTCTAAATTACGGCTAAGAGTCGCGAGCTGTGGTTGGGCTCATGGCTTTCGATAACCCACTTTCCTACACACGCTGTCGGATGTCTTTGTATGGACATGTGGAGTTTTTCAAACCACATTTGTCCTTCATTATCCCATTCTGGGACAATGTAGAAGCTTTTGTTGGGTTTCTCCTCTGTTAATGGTTAGATATCTTATCATCTCTTCCATTGAAGGCACCAGTAAAGCCATGATTTTCTATATTTTTCTTTTTGAAATGAAGAAGAAAAAAGAAATCAGGGGTTTTGATAGTTTTCTTAAGGGTGATCAAGGGAAAATTGAGGCAGGCGACGGAACGATACAATTTTCCAGTGGCTAAGTTATAATCTAGTGCGACAAAACTATAATAAAAGTACGGCTCTTAAATTGCACGTGCACACACGTGCTTTCACTAATTCATCTTCTTTTGAGTTAAAATAAATAATTATCCTTTCCCCTCGTCCATATTGCTACACATATAATAATACATAGAATTTAGTAATAAAATTAGAGATATTTTTTGACATATCTGTGCGTGCAATATTCATTCCACAATGAATTAATCACTTATAATAAATATAAATGCCCAATTACCCAACAAACATTATCGTGCTCCCCTGAATTGACACGAAGCATTGACTGGGCCACCTTTTCTCCATTTAGTTAACTTTCGCGATGGCAGCGAAGCATTCCTCTACCATTTCCCCAAGTATTGGTAAGGGTTCAGGTCATTTCCCCCACCTCACCCCACTTGTGGAGTGAAAATGGAGTTTGGATATTGGAGGATATGTAGGCAAGAAAAATGAGTGAATTTTTTTTTGTTTCTTGATAACAATTAGAATTAAATGAAGTTTGATGGTTTGAATAATGGAGGATATGTATGAAAGAAGAGTGAGTTTTAGTGTGTGAAGAAGTGAAGTGAGCAGGGGTAAATTTAGAGGTGAAAAGATCCTTCAATCTTTCAAAACTTGGCTGAACAATTTCAAAATTACGGCAAGGATTCACGAGCAGTAGTTGGGCTCATGGCTTTTATAAGGACAGGTGGAGTTATCCAATCCACCATTGTTTTTCATTATTCCATTCCGGGATAATGAAGAGGATTCTGTAGCATTTCTTTAGGGTTTGTGGTTGGGTCTCCGACTAACTCAGCCGTCAGAAGCACTGGTAAAGCCACAAATTTATATGTTTTGTGTTTGAAATGAAGAAGAAAAAAGAAAGCAGGGGTTTTGATTGTCCTCGTAAGGGTGATCGTAGGTATATTGAGGTGGGCGGTAAATTAGTACTACTTTCCACTGGCAGAGTTATAACCCAGTGCAACCTAAAAGATAATAAAAACACAGTTCTTAAATTGCATGTGCACATGAGCTTTCACCAATTCATCTTCTTTTGAGTTAAAATACTTAATTATCCCTTTCTTCCCCCGTCCATATTGCTCAACATATAGTGATATAAATTCTCATAATATAATTGGAAATAGTTTTAACATATCTGTGCGGGCAATATGCGTGCCACAATAAATTGAGGATGTCTAATAAATATACGTCAATTTTCCCAACAAACATTCTTTCGCTCCCCTGAATAGGCACGAATTAATATTTGGGCAACCTCTTACCTATTTTGTTAACTTCCATAATGGCAGGGAAGCTTGCCTTGGCCATTTCACCAAGTTTTGGTCAGGGTTCCAATCATTGCCCCCCAGCTCCACCCACTTGCAGAGTGAAAATGGATTCTGGAAAGAAAAGTGAGTTATGTTTTTTTATATTTGTTGATTGTAAGAAGAATTAAAATGGTGTCTGATGGTTTCAATAATGAAGAATATGTATGTACGAAGAGTGAGTTTGAGTGTGTGAGGAAGTGAAATGAATAGGCGTCAATTCATAGGTGACAAGATCATTAAAAATTTCAAAATGTGGGAGAACCATTTCTAAACTATGGCTAAGAGTAGCGAGTTGTGCTTGGGCTCATGGTTTTTGGCAACCCACTTCCCCACACGCACTCCTAGTGGCTGAGTTATAATCTAGTGCAACATTAAATATAATAAAAGTAAAACTCTTAAATTGCACGTGCACACATGTGCTTTAACCAATTCATCTTCTTTTGAGTTAAAATACATAACTATTATTTTTTTCCTTCATTCATATTTCTACAAATATAATAATAATTATTTTAACCTTTGATCACTGATGAATGCACAAAAAATAAACTAAGAATTTCTTATGCCAGACTGCTAATAGAAATTGATATATCACAGAAAATACCAGAAAGCATTAACATCAGAGATGAAGATAGGAATAAATATAAACAGAAAGTGGAACTGGAATGTAAACCATTGTTCTATGATAAATGCCAATTGGGAGGGCATAGACATAGAGAGCCAATACCTAGAAAGAAAGTAGTACAGAAATGGCAAGTGAAGCAAGGAGGTGAGAAGGATGCTGGAAATCAAGGAGAAAACAAGGAAGAGGCAGATCAGTTTAATATCACTGAGGCAACAAGGAGTAATATGCAGATAACCAGTGTAAAACTTGGAAGTGGTGAACAAGCAGAAACACAGTGGGAAGTAGTAAAATCTAAGAACAAAGGGAAAAAGAAAGACGCAGAAGGGAATGAACAGTATAACAGGGATGCTGAAACCAGTGGAGCTAATTCTAAAGGGCAGGTGATTTGGAAGGATCTACCTCCCTATGAAAAAGTTCCATGATAATAACCTGGAATGTAAGGGGGCTCAATAAAGCAGCCAAATATAGTGAGATTGGCTCCCGTCTCAGAAATATGAACTTAGACTTGGATGTCTTAATAGAAACTCGGGTTAAAAAAGAGAAAGCAGATCAGGTGAGAAGTAAGTTGGGAAAGAAATTGAGTGTTATGGATAACTACAGTGCACATCCAAATGGAAGGATTTCGATACTATGGGATGAAATGAAGATACAGTTGAAGCTGATTAGCTACAATGAACAAATGATGCATGTGGGAGTATACGATGATGATGGAAAATTATTGTATTGGTTTTCAGCAGTGTGTGCTTTGAATCAACTGAAGGATAGGAAGAGATTATGGAAGGCCACGGAGAAACTACAGGACAAAACACAAGGAGAACCATGGCTGGTGATGGGGGACTTTAATACGTGTTATCAATAAATGACAGAATTTGGGGGAATGAAGTTTTAGCAACAGAATACATGGATTTAGAGGAGATGATGGAAACAACAGGGCTATATGAAGTTGATAGTGTTGGAGATTACTATACCTGGTCAAACAAGCAAATAAATGGCATCATATACTCAAGGATAGATAGGGCAATTGGAAACCTGGAATGGTTCCAAAAGTTCCCTGAAGTAAAAGTAGAAATCCTGGAACCAGGTGTCTCAGATCA
>JAUOBV010229813.1:0-11679 GCA_032360425.1 Rubia occidens
TCGGGTATGTGCTAGAATTATCAGCTAGTTGGATAACAACCCCGATTTTGTGCAAAGTGCTTAGATCTAGACTTTCATACAAAGAATATGGAATCATATCAATGGAAACACCTAAGTCTAACATGGATTTGTTAACACATTTCCCTCCTATCTCACAAGAAATTGTAAACATTCCCGGATCATCGAATTTAGGAGGTTACTCCTCATCAAAAATAGCTGAGACATATCCACTTTTCATTTTACTCTTCAATTTTTATTTCCTATTGATGGTACACAACTCTTTGAGAAATTTAGCAAACCTAGGAATTTGATTTATGACATTCAAGAGTGCAATGTTTACCTCATATCTACGAAAGACATCGTAGATGTCTTTGTTGTCCTCCTATCCTTCAAGGACCCTAAAATGGTTATTCCGGCTCATAGATAGGGATCTTCGTCACTTTGAATTTCTTGCGAGGAGGGGATGAGGTTTCTGAATTTGATCCCAGCCTAGACACGAAGGTCTCTATGTCGATTTCTCCCCCCATTCATCTTCTCATTGGCCAACTCTTCGGCCTTCTTCTCAACATCTTTTTCCTCTTCAAACACCCACTCAACATCAACCCTTCCTTGGGGTATTCTCACTTCCTTTCCACTTCTCAATGAGATGGTACTCACATTTTTACGATGGTTAAGCTCCGGTTGAGAAGGAAGTTTCCTCGAACCTCTTGCCTCTATTCGATTCAATGTTTGAACCATTTGGCTCACTTGAGTCTCTAGGTTTTTTTTATGTTAGAGTCGGTCTTCTCATGATGTTTCTTGGCCTTGTTTGTACACATGGTCAATTTTCCAATGATTTCCTAATTTCCTCCTTTGACATCCCCGAATCATCATCTTGATTGTCGGGCTTATCCCCAAGCCTTTGGTATTGAGGTTGTGCTGGAAGATATTGTTGTTGAAGAGGGTGATAAGGTTGAGCATTTTGCTCCCATGTGCATTCCCATATCAGAGATTTGGGTGTACTTGGTTGGCCACATTGTAAAACCAATTTTGGTAGCCTCCGCCTCCGTAGTTTCCTTGATATCCTTGATACCCTTGATTTTGGTATCCTTGGCCTCTTTGATATCCCATAACACTCACCTCCTCCACATAATCATCTTGTAAAGTAGGACCTGCGTCCGTAGGATGTGGAGAAGAGCAAATCTCGCAAGATTTCACAAATGGTTTAGCTTTGAATTGTGTCATCAAAGTCTTGACCGTAGAAGTGAGAGTCGAGACTTGGTCTTCAAGCTTCCCATTGTTGGAAGGAGCACTTACATTGTTGGGGTTTTGCCTCCTCAAATTGGCTCTTGAGCTAAAATTTCTCGATTCTTCGGTTGGCTCCTCGTAGAGCTCCATAGCTTACCTCGAGGACTTGTTCCCAAGAAAACCATTACAGGATCCCCTTACTAGCCTTTGATCTTGATCAATAAGACCATTATAGAAATAATAGACCAAATTCCCATCCAAGTAGCCATGATACGGACACCTAGCGAGAAGTTTATTGAACCTCTCCTAATAGTCATAAAATTACTCCGCATGCCATTGGATGATGTTGCTAATATCTTTCTTCAAGAAGGCGGATTTTGAAGATGGGAAGTATTTTGAGAGAAACTTCCTCTTAAACTCAAACCAAGAGGTGATGCTTCCGGATGGAAGATAATGGAGCCAATCCCTTGTGGTGCTTCACAATGAAAATGGTAAGGCCTTCAACACATAAAGTTCCTCATTTATCCCTTCGGGAAGCATCCCACTACAAACCATATGAAAGTCGATGAGGTGTTTGTTGGGATATTTCTCTTGCCTACCCAGAAAAGATGGTAGCAAGTGTATCAAGCTGCACTTTAACTCAAAATACCCATTAGCTCCAACCACCGGATATGTGATGCACATTGGTTTTTGCTCGAGATTGGAAAACAAAATTCACCTCAACGGGATGTTCCCTCCTTGAATGTGAGGGTGTTGAGGTCCTCCTCCTGGAATTTCCTCTTTATGTTCTTCTTGATAATATATAGAGGTAGAAGGTTTTGCAAAATGGTCACTTAGAGGGATTTTATTCACACTTTCCAAAGAAATCCTCCTAGCCTTTTTCAAGTTCAACTCTAACTTGGGGTCATAGTTTAGGGGTTCTTGTGAAGAGGATCGAGTACAAACCATACACCAAGAACTTGAACAATATGTCTACAAACCAACCTAAAATCAAATAAAAACCAAATAAAAGAAAAATAATAAATATTCACAACTAGAACTTATTCACATATAATGTGCCCAAACACTTAAAAATACAAGCCTCTTCCCCGGCAGCGGCACCAAATGTTTTTAGGTCATCATCGTACCTCTCAAAGATACAATTTATAATCCCTAAATGTTTACTAAATACAATTTAGTAGATAGTGGCAAATCGGGGTCGTCCACAAATAAGAGGGATTTTCCTAAGGGTTTTCACATATAAAAGTGAATACTACACTAGATATAGAGATATACACACTCACTCACTCTCTCACACACACACACACATATATATATAAGCGTGTAAAGAGGGGGTGTTTGGTTGGTTTTTATAAGTTATGAATTTAAAGACAAGTTAACTAGCAAGCAATGTAAATCTACTAAATATGCAACAAACTACTAAGAAGATATTAAACACAAGTTACGGTACCTTGGGCACAATTTATTTCCACTTCAAAGCCTCTTATCTATCTTTGAACATACAACCTATTCAATGCTTTTACTACTTGTTATGAAGATAAATCTTCTATCCTTCTCTGATAATAGTTTACAAGAGTGAATTCGAGATATTTTGCTAAACCTCACTAATAACCTTATAGTCGATCAACGCCTAAAAGTAACCCATTAATGGTATTAAGTATGAAGAATCAACAAGCTTGGTAACACTTATAAAAACTACATTGTGTCTAAGAATTGAACTAATTCATGCATTTACACAAAACAAACATGACAAAGAATTCGACATTATCACATTCATCTAGCATTTATCAAATCATCAACCATATTAGAAACTCTAATTTATGCTCTTGGATTCCATATCAAAAGAGAGGAAAATTAGCTACTTTTTTCTAACTCTAACAAGCAATTATACAAGCATTTCATATATTCAAACTTCCAACACCATTAATGTATTCAACAACAAAATTCAAGGAACAATATATAAACAATAGCAAAGCATTGAATAGATCACATATATTTCTTAACACATGGGCTTGGAAGCCTTAATCAATTGCTCCCAAGACTAAGTTCAGCTATTAGAATTCATACTAAACAACAATAGCAATTCAAACAAAAAATCAAGATGAAACAAAGATGAATAATGGCACAAACTAGGGATACTTCGCAGCTGGAATCGGGAAGAAGAAGAATGTATGAAGGAGAGAGGATAAGATGATATTTATAGTACAAAAAGTCAAGAAAATTGATATGGGCAGTGACCTGTCGTGAGTCACGACAGACAGAGTATGCTGCTCTTCAACTTTTACTTTTTCTTGTCTAAGTGTAGCCATCTCTTCTTCACGTCTTCATGGTCTTCGTTGTCTTCAAAATTAGTTTTCATGGTCTTCAAATCTTTGAACTATTATCTTGTCTCACAAAATTCCTTAGCAAAGTGATAAGAGCGCAAAAGTTACCCTTAACTCTCCTAATACAATTTCAAGGTAATATGGAGTATCTAAAGCACAAAAACGTACCATAATGAGTACAAAAGATCCCAAAATCACCATATAATATAGAGACATCAATGTGCGACATTGGTCACAATAATAGACGTCCTCGGTTAGGGAGAAATGTTTGCAACGTTGGTCATTTCATATCTGTGAGAGGGATGTGCGACGTCAGTCACAATAATATGTGACGTTGATAAGTAAGAAATGCATGCGACGTCATTCATTCATGTCTGTGAGAGGGACGTGCGACATCGGTCATAATAACAACCGACATCGGTAAGCAATAAATGTGTGTGACGTCTATGTTTCTAGACTATTTACCTCAGTTTTTATTAAATCGAGGTAAAAAGTGTCAGTTTTTTAACCAAATAAAAAAATATTACCTGCTTCAAAAAATGAGGTCAAAAACTTTTATCTCAGTTATTTGCCCTAAACCAAAAACTGAGGTGAAAGGGTGAAGTAATAGGTCATTTTCTTGCAGTGTAAACATAATCCAAAGCAACATAAGATGAAAAACAAATAGAAAACTAGAGTTTTTTCAAAAGTAAAGTGAGGAAAAAGAAGTTGTGGAAGAGAGAGGATAATGTTTGCCTTTTATAGTACAAGAAAAGTAACAAGTGATTCTGGATATCTGTCTGTCGCGACTCGCGTCAGAGGCCAGATACAACATCTTCATTTCTTCCTTTTTCTTGTCTCATGACTTACTTTTCCTTAAATTCTCTTCAATTATTCAACTATTCAATGCTCGAAAGAAGGTCCTCAAATTTCCAAATCTTCACACAATTGTATTGTCACACAAAATTCCCTAGAAAAGTAATAAGAGCGCAAAAGTCGCTCTTAACTTTTCTAAGAGAATTTCAAGGGAAAATGCAAAATCTAGAGCAAAAAGTGTATAAAAGTTAGTCCAAAAAGTCCCAAAATAACCGTATAAAATGAACACATCAAATCTCCCTACACTTGAACCTTACTCTTCCTCAAGTAAGAAAAAATTCAAGAACACAAAGAGATTCACATGGGCACATCCTAACACTAGGATTTCCCCAATTCCTCCCAAAAAATCTCATTAGCATAAATCCCAAAATCAAAGATCGAATGAGAGTTTTTTCACACGCAACCTCAATTCCTAACCCAAACCTACCACCTATCAATTCACTAATACACATTTACAAAAATCCAAATCCCAAACTCATAATCCCAAAGTCCAATGGCACAAAATCAAGTCAAAACCATATCAAAGGTTCAAGCACATACTTCACTTCATACCAATATATCAACAAAAATGAAGTAGACAAAGAATCAAGAATTGCTATCCCTACATCGTTTTCCCCTTTAAGTAACCCAATCACAAGAAGTCCTATGATGGTAGGATACTTGATTCATCCATATGAGAACTGCAACCTTATGACTCCAACGCTGGCAAATGAGTAGATTTGAAATAAAATTTTCTTTTTCTCTCTTTCTCTCATTTTGCCTAGGAGTCCATTCAGTTTTTCATCCTAGCCACACATCATGTTTCTTTAGCTCAAATATCACCCACTTTTGGTCTCTCGTTTTTAAAAAATCCACTTTTCAATTTTTTTAAAAAAAATCCACTTTTCAATTATTATTTTTCATTTTTCCAATAAAAAGTAGCAAAAGGCATTCAAGATCAATATTACATGCATATAAGTCACTTAACCCCTCCCCACACATAAAACATTACATTTCCTTCAATGTAAACATAAAAGAAAAATGTTAAAAATCAAAGTAAGAATTAAAAATGACCCACAATCAAGAGTGGGATGAGGAAACCCCATCACCGAGGTAGAATCTTTGATACAATGCAATCCACTCCTCATTGCTCCTGCGCCTCTTTCGATGCCTCTCCTGCTCGGGCTCCGGGACTGGAATGTCGCTCATCTGCGTTTACATGTGATAGTCCTGGAAGGAAAGGTGATCAATCATCTCCTTATCCATATCCACTAGGCTCTGGGATATAAAAGTATTGTGCTTTGCCTGCCCGCGAGATTCGACCTTCACTGTATCATATGGAAGAAGTTGAGAGAACTCATCAGGTGGGCGTAGAAATATAGAAGAGGTTGAGAGAACTCATCACGTGTATCATCCTGCATCGACTCAGGCTGTAGCTGGGGCAGAGAATGTGGTGCGGCAGGCTGGAAAGGAAGAGTATCCTCCTCAATCTTGACTGACATTGAAGATAGTCCCTGAAGCTCCCGCTCAAAATTGACTTGACACAGCACATCCGACTCTATTGCTAAGTCGGTAACGGGTGTGTCGACATCCAGCTTGGTCTGATGGGACTAAGAAAGCTTCATGAAGGTGATCCTATTCCTTTCATACAACTAGTGGTACGCCTCCCGCATAGTTGTGGCCTTCATTAGGTGGTATTTCTCCATCTGTGGCAGAGTGGTGACATATGATTCACCCCTACCTAGATGTTGAAGACCTAGAGGAATGGTGTTCTGTAAGTGGTCCACTAGGTGGGTGATCATGCCTCTCATCGAGATCTCGCTTCCTCTCGTCTTCTATGCTATGCAGACCGCTCTCTCAACCCATAGCTCAGTCCAACTTCTGAAGCCTATGCCCTTGCTCGTAAGGTGCCATAGGTGGCGGATGTTATCATTATGCACATTTGTCGCCTCTGCTTAACATAAAAATGTACATGTCAGGAAGCGATGCACAAATCGGAAAGCATGATGGATGATAATATTATTCTTGTCCCTCACATCCCAAACTCTCCACGTGATGGTATACCAGAAGGCTACATTATCCTGAAAACTAGGGGTCGGGGTCTCTGAGTCAAAATGAACTTTGATATCCTGTGTGTCCTAACCGAACGTCGCCTCAATATCCAAGAAGGTCATCTCATGAGATATGTCATTGAAATGAAACCTGGTGAACGGCTCGCAAGGCTGATGTGTCCCTTGCTCATCTCTCCTCGAGCAATAAACCCTGACTGTGTTGAGGAACTCCAATGTGTATCTCCAGTATGTGGGTGCAACCCGGATCATGAAACCTCTGAAGCCTCCTTTGGTGAGAAGGCAAAAGACCTGCTCTCTCAATCCCAGTGTCTCCAAGGCTTTCTTATGAATGATATTGGTCTTCTAAATTTTCCTCGTAGCCAACCTATCCCATCTCTCTGCATATTCCCTGGTGAGCCGGCTGCTGGACTGGCTCAAGAGCCGGAGGGGGAAATGGAGGTGGAACGGATAAACTCACACCTTGAGTAACGTGCTATCTCTTCTGTTCTATAACTATCACTACAAAAAAACATGTCAAACTCACAAAGACATAAGAGGTTATCATACTAGGTTTAGAATAAAAAGTAAACAAACCTTAGTATATCCAATCCATCATGCAAGCATCACTATGAAATTATCGCAGGAAAAAATCCAACATATAGTGACAAACATTCAAGCATCATTATAGAATTCAGCAATCACAGTCACAATGATGTAGTCGACACACTACAATCAACAAAATGTAATATATAGATGCAAGAATATTCATATGTCAATACATGTAAAATCCAACCATAGTTCATTGCTAGATAAATAATCAACATGTTTATGTTCTATCTCACCATGATTGTCCATGTATTGCAAATAGCCAACAAACTTAGATCAACATATAGCCAAAACTTACTTATGCAATTTCCTAAAAACACAACCATATCTAGCCAAAATAAACAATTCCAACAATCCTACTGTTCATGGCCAAAACTAAACTAGCATAAACAATATCACTCAATTATACACCAATATCAAGTTATATTCACAATATCAACATTCCAAATCCACACAATGAACACAAGCATATCACCCAATATTCATAAATTTCACAATTTCACCAAAACTACCAGAGATTACCAATTCCAAGTGTATGGAATTGAGAATTGTACCAAATGTGAGTAGAGGAGAGTGAAAATAGAAAGCTCACTACAATCCAAGCTTATAACAATGAGCTCTTGAAAATTCCCCAATTGTTAGGGTTTTTCAGATTCATGGATTTTTGAGGAATGTGTTTGTGGTGAGGAGAGGAAGTGGGGATGGAAATAGGATGGATTTCTGTGAGATTATGGTGATTTGTGGATGGATTGGTTGATAAATGGTGGAGAGATGGTGGTTTTGGGGAGAAAGACGGTTAATGAAAGGAATGAATGGGAAGAATTTGACGGGTTCTGCCCGTTTTAAATCTGACTCTGGGAAACAGTCGCAACTCATAATGCTATGGTTGCAACTTGCAACAGAGAAGACAAAAGGTCCCAAAGGTAAACCTTCTGCCACGAGTTGAGACAGGATCGTCACAACTCGCAACACAATGGACCTGAAAGTTGAAAAAAATTAGAAAATTTTCTAAGTTTGGTCACGATCAAGAAAAAATCATTGCGACTAGCGATGATCTGCAGTGAATCACGACAAAATCTTTACAACTCGCGACAAACTTCAACTGGGAGTTCACATTTTCAGAAAAGCTTCTGATTATGGCCACGACTCGCGACAAAATGGTCCTGAGAGATGGCATTTTTTCAGAAAACTTGCTAAGTATGGTCACGACTCGAGACAGAACATAACAACTTGTGACTGATCATCATGACTCACGAGGACCAGTTGCGATTAATGAGAAAGCCTTCATGACTTGCGATAGATTGGAACTGAGAGTTCACATTTTGCCAAAAAGTTTGGATCGCGACTCGCGACCCCTTGTCACGACTCGCGACAATCATTTACTAGAAGTTGAAAAATTCCCCCGTTTGTCAAAGCTCGCGATATATCTATCGCTACCCGTGACATACAGGGTTTCCCAATACTCAGAAAAAAAATTAATTACCAATTTTCCAAGCTTTCCTTCCTTTCTCATGGCCTTCATTCCTTCATCCATCCAATGCAATGCACTTTACTTTGATACAAAATCATGGAAAAATACAACCATGAAAAAACCAAAACAAAATAACGAAAAACGATGACTAAAATCAAATCGAAACAACATCGACCGAAAGTCACGAATATAGTCTGAATGATCAAAACAAAGTGTATTTAACATCATCAGCATGACTTACTCCCCTACTAGGACTTATTCACAACATTAACCAAAGAAATCGGTCTCTTTTCCTCGATTAGAAACAAAACTTTCAGGATCCACATCATCCCCTCACAAAACTCGATGCACGTACCTTAGGGCTTTCCTCATATTCCTTCAACATGTCCAACAACTCCAGTTATTTCTCCACAGTAGTCTCAATTGTTTGAGAAATTGGGGATTTCTCTCCCTCTCCAAGAGATGAATATTTAAGAACTTCCAGTGGTGGTTTGCACTCTACCACCGAAGTCTTCTCACGAGGAGGAGGGAACCCCATTCTTGTTGGCTTTCCCATCGACACCCGAGAGGTTTCAGATGTTACTTCCCCAAGAGAGTCTTCATCATTGTTTTTTTCCTTCAAGTTAGTACCAACTACATTTTCAATAGAAGCATCATTCAAAGCATTATTTAGGGAAACATTCAAGGAACTACCACCATTGGGCTTAAACACCTCTTGCTCTACATCATTAATAACATCAATAGCTTAACAAGAGTGTTATTTATGATCAATATAATTACTAGTGACAAATTCTACTTTCTACCCATTAAACTTTGTGGCTAGGGTCCCTTTATACACATCAATTGTTGTTCTCGAAATCTTTAAAATTGGCATACCTAATAAAATAGGTGTGGCCTGAGTTTCACTCTCCGCATCAGGGTATAAAAATAGGCATGAAACGTCAAAGAATCCACTTTCACCAACACATCCTTCATGATACCTTTTAGGTATGTGCTAGAGTGATTGGGTAGTTCCGGTTTTGTGCAAAGTGCCTAGATTTATACTCTCATATAAAGAATATGGGATCACATTAATTGAATCACCTAAATCTAGCATGGTTTTGTTAACATGTTTTCCTCCTATCACACATTGGATTGTAAACATTCATGCATCATCACATTTAGGTGGTAATTTAAAATGAAACATGGCGAAGACATACTCACTCTTTCCACTCTTATTCTTAATCTTCATTTTTTGTTTCCTATTGACGGCACAAAATTTCTTAAGAAATTAAGTGTACCTAGGAATTTGATTTATAACATTTAAGAGTGGAATGTTTACCTCGCATCTACGAAAGACTTCGCAGATGTCTTTGTTGTCCTCCTTTGTTCTAATATCCTTCAAAGCCTCCAGAAATGATGGTTCTGCCACATAGATAGGAATCTCCGCCACTCTAGCTTTCTTATGAGGAGGGGAAGTGGTTTTGAGATTTAATCCCAGTCTTGTCACAACAGTCTTCTCCTCAATCTCCTTCCCCTTGCTCACATTCTCCTAAGCCAACTCTTCGACTTTTTCTTCAACATTATCCTCTTTCTCAAGCACCCACTCAACAAAAATCTTTTCTTGGGGTTCCTCCACCTCCTTTCTACTCCTCAATGAGATGGCTCTCACATTTTGTTGAGGGTTATGCTCCAATTGGAAGGGAAGTTTTCCCTTTTCCCTTGTCTCCATCTAATTCAATATTTGAGCCATTTGACTCACTTGAGTTTCCAAGTTCTTGATGCTTGATTCAGCCTTCTCTTGGAATTTCTCGGCCTTCTCCGCACACAAGCTCAATCTTCTAATGGCTTGCATTAATTCTTCTTTTGACAAGCCCAAACTCTTGTCTAGGGAAATTATTTTGAGGAGTCCGGTATTGTTGTTGTTGAAGGCATAATTGTTGAGCATTTTTTCCTCCTTGAGCATTTCCATACAGGAGATTCGGGTGATATCGATTGCACACATTGTAAGGCCAGTTTTGGTAGCCTCCACCTTTGTAACCTTAATTACCTTGGTATCCTTGATATTCTTGGCCTCCTTGAAAACCCATGACATTCACCTCCACCACATAATCACTTTCCAAACACAGGCATACATCTGTAGGGTGCGGTGAAGAACAAATCTCGTAAGATTTCATATGTGGGGTGTTATCGGATTGCATCATTAAATCCTTAACCATGGACGTGAGTGTCGAATCTTGTTCCTCGAGCTTTCCATTGTTGGAGGGAGCACTTTTCTTGTTGGAATTTTGTCTTCTCAAATTAAACCTCAAGTTAAAAGTTCTAGACTTTTCAGCCAACTCTTCTTAAAGCTCCATAGCCGCTACCAAAGTCTTGTTTCCAATGGAATGACCACAAGCTACCCCCACTAGTCTTTTCTCCTCATCAAAAAGACCATTATAAAAACAGTACACCAAACTCCCTCCGAATAGTCATGTTATGAAATCCATGAGAGAAGATTTTTAACCTCTCCCAATAGTCATAGAATGACTCTTTATGCCATTGGAGGATGTTGCTAATATCCTTCTTCAAGGTGGCAGACTTTGAGGCCGGGAAGTACTTGGAGAGAAACATCCCCTTCAACTCAATCTATGAGGTTATGCACCAGAATGGAAGGTAGTGGAGTCAATCCCTTGATGTATTTATGAATGAAAATGGGAAGGCCTTTAAATTGTAAAGCTCTTCATTCACTCCTTCAGGAATCATACCATAACAAACCATGTGAAAGTCGGAGAAATGTTTGTTGGGGTACTCCCCTTGCCTCCCAAGAAAGGAAGGTAGCAAGTGTATCAACCAGGACTTGATTTTGAAATTCCCATTAGGCTCAACTGCTGGATAAGTTATGCACATTGGTTGTTGCTCAAGGTTAGGAGCCATAGTCTCCCTCAATGTAACTTACCTCACCAAAACACGTTCTCCTTGATGGTGAGGGGGTTGAGGATCTCCTTCCGGATGCTCATCTTGATGCTTCATGGAAGTAGAAATTTCCGCAAAATTGTAACTAGGAGGGGCGTTATTCACACGTTCTAAAGAATGTCTCCTAGCCCTTTTCAAGTGCAACTCTAACTCGGGGTTGTAGTGTAGGGGTTCTTGTGAAGAGGATCGAGTACAAACCATACACCAAGAACTCGAACAATACGTCTCCAAG
>JAUOBV010229922.1:0-11678 GCA_032360425.1 Rubia occidens
TAAGTTACTCTACCAAAAGAACTTCCAAAATATCATCAAAGAGAACTATAAGTTTTTTTTCTTCAATTTCTCTCCTTTTACCTAGGATCCTTTTTAGGTTTTCATCCTAGCATCCCACAATTTTTCCCTTTTTGAGCTCACTTCTCACCTTTTCCCACACCATGGCCCCTAAATTTTGCATAGGTTTTTCTGCCTATCCGGGCATTTCCCTTTGTTGCCTAAGTCTCCCTTTCGGGTTTTTGACATAGCCGGGTGTATACTTTTTTAATTTTTTCAATTTTTTTGTGCAGCACAAAATGCCCCAAAGTTGGGCTTCATACTACAATGAATGATCCACACTCCGTGAAGTCACTACTAAACAACCTTTTTACGGGAGCTCTTCTAACCCGCGGAGCCCTTCACAAAGATAGAATTTACATTATTGCCCGTTTCTTACTATTAAGCTACCAAAAAGGTAGATAGTGGTAAGTCCCGGGTCGTCTTCAGAGATGCTAGGACTTAAAGGTTAGTTATACAAAGAAGCAACTGGGTCGTCAATCCGATCACATGTCAGGAATAACTAATGTTGAAAACAAGGTTTTAAGTTTTTTTTATAACAACAACAATCATGCAAAGACAAGAGAGAGTAAACTATATAAAACAATCACTTGGTGATATTTACGTTACATGACCAGTAGTATATTTCGATTCTAGATTCAATCAAGTACAAGACGCGTAAACCTATCCTAATACTCATGCCACATAGTGTGGTTGGTAGTCAACACTTCCCTCCATCTGTCACATAAGGGTGTACTTGAATTCTTCTACCGACACCACCTCTATAATTAGGGAAGTGTAACAACAATCCTTGCTGCTGTACAAATCTGTTTCTTTCCCGTAATATTTCATCCCGGGCATTCCACTAAAAATTCTTCTTCTTAGACCTATAGAGGCAAAGGGATTGGAACCTCATCATTGACTCTAAGGTTGCAACCAAATAAGTAGAATTGCACCAAACCTAGTTTCTACTAAACTATCTCTATCCATAACCTTTCGGGCTCCAGTCCTGCTTAATTGCATACGGTCACCGGAACGGTAACTCGGCAACCCACATACATACACCATACGGTCCTGGACTCTCGCTCCACCCTATTACCCTAATATTGGGATTGGGAAAATGCTCGTAGACTTTTTATTTTTCTAGAACATTTTTGTATGCTTACCTTAGAATCTAGGGTACAAAGTATATTACTGTCGATTCTTATTTGGATGACATTAGTTCTATTTATGCACTTTTGAAAGAGAGTTTGAAGAGCCCCGATACTGAATTGAGAGAGATGGCATCATCAATGTTGAAGAAATTTGAAAAATATTGGGGAAATGTGGATAAGTTTAATATGCTTGTGTTTATTGCTAGTGCTTTTGATCCAAGGAACAAATTGGACTATTGTGAGATAGTTCTTTGTCAAATGTATGGTGATGAGGAGGGGGTGCGCATTGCTGCTATCGTGAAGAGTGCCATGTATGAATTATTCAATGATTATATAAGGGTTTATAGTGCAGCGTCCGAAAGTTCTGCTGCAGAATCTTTCACTTCATCAACATTTTCTTCTTCATCATCTTCGAGTGACAATCTTGACCCATTGAAGAAAATTAGGGATCAAAACAGGGCTGCATTGAAAAGAAAGAAGACTGAATCTGGTGTTGTTAGGGATTCCAAATCTGAACTTGATAGGTACCTAACAGAAGAAAGTGTTGATGATACAAGTGCATTTGAAGCTTCAGATTTCTGTGTGCTGAAATGGTGGAAGAAGAATAGTCCCCAATTTCCCATATTGTCCAAATTTGCTAGGGATATTTTAGCTATTCCTATATCTACGGTTGCCTCTGAATCAGTATTTAGCACGAGTGGGAGAGTTCTTGATGCATTTAGGAGTTCCTTAACTCCTCGATTTGTACAAGCCTTGATATGTGCTCAGGATTGGTACCGTGGTGCTGGAACGGAAATTAAAGTGGAAGAAAATATTGAAGAACTTGAAATTTTTGAAGAAGGTAGTATAATATTCATGTTAGTTGTTATATTATTGTTTGCACTTCACTAATAGATATGTATGTGTTTTATTGCAGAAATCCAAAAATCATTGATGGAGTCAACCGTTGTGGATGTTTAGCACCTGCTTTGCATTTCAATTGAAGGTAGTTTTCTTCATCTTTTAACTTTTTTTGTGAGAATGTATTTGTGTTGGCTCTTTTGATGGAGTTCTTGTTCTGTGATTAGTGTATTTGTGAGTAGTTGATGTCATTAGTTCAAGACTAAAAATTTGTGTGAAACGAGGGCTGAAGCCATATGATGGAAAAAATGCTGCTATTTTCTTTACTCTTTCATGCTCTTTACTCGTTTTAATGTTTGCTGCTGTATTTTTGTTTGCTGCTGTATTTTTTGTTTCTGCTGTATTTTTGTTGCTGCTGTATTTTTGTTTGCTGCTGTATTTTTGTTGCTGCTGTATTTTTGGTTGCTGCTGTATTTTTGTTGCTGGTGTATTTTTGTTGCTGCTGTATTTTTGTTTGCTGCTGTATTTTTGTTGTTGCTGTCATTAGTTCAAGACTGAAACAAAATCTTTGCTGTTTTAATGTTTGTTGTTGCTTCAAGCTGAGATTAAGCAGAGATTTTGTTTCACTCCATAGCATTACTTATACTTGACTGTGGTTTCCTATGTTAGTTATTCATCTGCAACAGTTATGTGCTTTTAGTGAGGAAGAACATGAAAAACACAACATTTATTCACTTCACTCAATGCAGCTACTCTTGGTTCCTGATCTCAGTGAGTTAAAAGATGAATCATGTATCCAGCTACTCAATGCAACTGAATCCACTCACCTTCAACCTGTAGGCTTCAACTGAATCAACACCAGAGAACTGCACCTTCATGTATCTAGTTTGAAGTTTTGAAGAAATGTAATATTGAAACTAAGTATTGTATTGATTCTAAAATTGTTATGGTTGAATTTGTATTATATTTGTGGGATTTTAATTTTGAAGAATTGATTTTGATGATGCAAAATTTAAATTACATATTTTCTTGAATTTTGAATTAAGTTATGTATTTTAAATATTTTTAAAAAAAAATCTTAAGTTCAAATTCGGTTTATTCGGATTTGATCCGAATTCGAACCGAAACCAAATTTCGAATTCGGTTTGGGTTATTCGGGTCGGATTCGGTTTTGGACTTTTTAGAGGCAAAACCGAAAAACCCGAACCGAAAAACCCGAAACCCGAAAAACCCGACCCGACGCCCACCCCTACCCAAAACCCCTCTTCTTCTTTCTCTCCTGCACCATCTACGTTTCTTATTTCTCTCACGCGCCATATGTTTTTCTTCTTCTATTAATGCCACCATCTTCATCTCTTTCTGCCACGCTTCCTCATCTACTCTTTCCACACCACCCTTCTTCTTCTCCTCCCTAAACCGTCACCACCAAACTCAGCCTTTCTCTTCTTCACCCAAAACCCCAAGTTCCCAATCTGCAAATCCTTGATGCAAAACTAGAGCATTTGGATTTCGATTGAGCAAACGAAGAGGCAGAATGATAGAGAGGAAATGAAGATCTGGGATGGAGAGACTGAGATGCAGATCTGGGTTGGCTTCGATCGAGCGTACGGAAAGGCAGAAAGGTGGAGAGGTGAGAGGCAGAAAGGCGGAAGGCTGGACAGGAAACGAAGAAGACGAATGGAGAGGCAGAAAGGGTAAATCAGAGGGTTTAGAAACAAGGAAATTTTAGTCATTTCACCTCCCTCAAATTAAAACTAGCATTTTCTCTTTCTGCAGAAAGGGTTAGGACAGAGGTAGTATATGTATTTTACATAGGATAGTGATAAGTATAATATAGAAATATTTCATGTTATAAAAAAATAGTGATAAGAAAGTGAAAAATATGTTGATGATGAATCAATAGTTATTCAATTAAAGTTATAAAATTGTGTGTCCTATAAAAGAAAAGGAAAAGGTATTCTTAGTATTGAACTGTAATTTTAAATTTTGATGTGAATATTTAAGTAGATTAGTGGGTGTTGCTTTATCGAATTAATGATAATTAATAAAATTATAGGGATATGTGATAATTGTGTTACCAAGAATAAGTTGACTTCTGATTTGTTTAGGTAAATAAAATCTTCATTTATAGAGAATGCACAATATTAAAAAAATAAAGATTAAATCATTATGGTAAACTGATGTAGCTAGCTCATGTGTTAAGATTTGGGAGTGCCACTTTTCAAATATAGGTGAAAACTTTGGCTAAGTGTGGGGATGACATTTGGCAAAGAAGTTGCTCTTTAATATATAGTATAGATAATTATGGTAAGTTGGTGTAGCTAGCTCATGTGTTCAAATTTGGGAGTGCCACTTGTCAAATGTCGGTGAAAGCTAATTTGGCTAAGTGAGGGAATAACACTTGGCCAAGGAGTTGCTCTTTTAGTGTATACTATAGATTTCTCAATTATTTATGCCCCGGTACTCCAAAAATATGGTATGTACATACAAATCCCTCCTTACTCTCTCAATCTTTCAAAAAATTCTATTTAGAACTCCATCCCTACATAATACTCGTAAATTAACTATTTTAGCATTGGTCTCACCATGAGACGATCTCATATAAGACTTTGTTTATTCAAATTGAATTGAAGTTAACTGAATTAAAATTAAGTAAGCTAAATAATATTTGTATTAAGTTAAATTTCATTGAACTTTAAATTTAAATGAATTAAACTACATAATATTAGTGATATAATATTAATTGATATCTAAATTTAATTATGTGTATTGAATTATTATTTTTGAAAATTTATCCTCCTGAATATTATGCGGAAGGAGAACTATGAAATTTGTGTGTTAAATTTTTTCTTTTATGATAGTGATTACTCCAATATATTTTTATCAAATTCGTCCACATGTTTTATTATATTGAACTATATGTAGTTGCACTAAAAATGTGCATGTATATGAAATATTGTATGAAAAATGAACTCATCCTTATTCAAAAATATCAAAAAATAAAAAGAAATGAACTATTTATGTTAAAGGTTAATAAACTATTATGTGATTTGTATAATACGTGCAATAAATAAGCAAGAATGTAAAATTTGAAGATAATAAAATGAGGCACTAGCTAGTGCAAATTTCATATGTCTGAACTATGTCATATTCGCCATTCTTGAGCTCAAAAAAGACTCGTATGAGAGTGACATGGAAAGAAATAATTTTAAAAAAAAAATCCCATTTCGAATATTAGGTGAGACTATCTCACCTGAGTTTTTGTACTCAAGCTACGTATTATTTTTTTTACCTTAGGGTGATTTGGGCACGAGATGTTTTTGACAAATGAAATCTATAAAGTGCACTATGTTTAGGGCCGTGAAGAGAGCGGTGTGTGTGTGTGTTGTTTAGGGTTGTGATATGTTTTGACCAAATGAATTTTTTTGAAGCTTTCACTGGATAACATCTCATGGCTCTAATTATATTTCGATCATATGTATTACAACTGTGTATCAGTTTTTGTATTGATGCAAATGTTCTTTAACTATAAAATTCATATTTAATTAATTGGAAATTTAGGAAAATTATTAAAAGGTAAATTATTTGAAAGACATAAGGAAATTGGAGATGAAATCCGTGAAGAAATGTCATGTCCTTATTTGAGATTGAAGAATATATCAATTCCTATATATATTTCTTCGCGGATTTCATCTCCAATTTCCTTATGTCTTTCAAATTTCCTTACATGTGTGTGTGTGATCGGATTGGATTCAAGGAAATTGGAATTGATCTGATAATATCTTATTTCTGATAAGGGATTGAATTTTGTAATTCCTATCTCCAAGGGATTTGAATGAAATTAGAATATGAGATGGAGAAGGAATTGTTCTCGCATTGAACTCAATGTGTGTGAATGATATAAATAGAAGAAAATTTGGCTGAGTTACTTACAGATTCAACTGAAGAAAATTGAGCTTCGATTTTTCATATATTTCAAGAGTATTCAAGAGCTTTCGTCTGTGTTCAAAATTGATCTTAAACCTTTGATCAAGTTCAGAATCATATACCTCAATTCCTCAGGAGGAAGAGGTCCAGCTTCAACGAGTTTCGATGTCAGAGGGAGTCTGATCAAGATGGATCGGTAACAAGGAGAGCTTGTGGATTCATGCATTATAATCAGATAAGATAAGTATAATTGTATGGTGTACTTTGTACCGTGTCTTTTTCATTACTGGATTTATTTTGAACTGGGTCAGGCCGCGAACTGCATCTTTCACTTAACTGCGTAACCAAACCTCATGTGTTAGCTTTTATGTATTAACGTACTTGGTTTAGTAGGAACTAATTAATAGGATTAAAATTAGAAATTGGTAAAATCAGAATTTCAATTGGTATCAGAGATGAGTCACATGTTTTTACCATGGTTTTGACAAGGAAAGTGTCATACGATTTTACCAATGACGACCAAAGAAGGAGCTTCTTTGTCTCACCCACCACTACTGGAGGGAAAATAATACAACTATTTTAAGGCTCGCATGCGAGTGTTTATAAACTCTCTAGATGATTTGGCTTGGTACCATGTTGAAACAAAATGGAAGTCCCCCAGTTAATGGAAGTTTTGAAGGAGGATAAAAAAGGAGGAGAATCTAGTTCTAACGAGTCAACAGTTAAGCCAAAAGAATTGTGGATAACAGATGAACAAAAAGGCTAGATTGGCGAAGTCTAAAGCACTCAATGTCATCTTTACTGCAGTAGATGAAAATTGGTTCAAACTCATCTCAGTATGTCATCAGGCAAAGAAAGTATGAGATATTTTGCATACAGTGCATGAAGGAACAAGCAGTGTACGAGAATCAAAGCTACAAATACTGGCTACAAAAAATGGAAGAAGACTAGATTATTGCCATGTTCAATGGGGAACTCAAAGACATCACCAATATAGTGCATCAATTGGGAAAATTAATAAAGAATCCAAGTTGGTGAAGAAGACTCTAAGATTACTTCCCCAAAGATTTGTCATTAAAGTAGCTGCAATAAAAGAAGCAATGGATGTGGCCAGAATGACTTTTGATGAACTGATGAGATCACTACAAATTTATGAGATGAAGTTGGAAAACTCAACAAAGAAGTTTAAAAAGAGTTGGCATTCAAAAATTCGCTTTCAAGAAACAATCATGAAGAGGATAACGATGATTTACATGAAGAACTTTCTCTTATCAAAAAGAATTTCTTAAGGATACTGAAGAAAGTAGCAAATAAAAATTCTCAGGAAAGATTGAATGGGACTAGACCACGGTTTCAAGACTCTAGCAACAACTGTGGACCACAAATTGAGCAAGCTAACCAACAGTTCTCAAGGAATCAAAATGGCGAATTCAGGCAATCGGGAAGAATTCAATAGGGGGAATGTGAAGGGTATGGACAAATATTCAAGCTGAATGTGCCAATAATCGTAAGAAGCAAGGTAATTTATATATTACCTCATAGAGTGAAGATGAAGAAGAGGAGAATCATAAATAGGAACTATCCAACAACTAAGTGGCTTTTGGAGCAAAACTTCATGGAAATTCAGAAAATATGCTGCATGTTCAAACATGGTTCAAGGAACTAAAGTCCTATGTTCCAACAAGAAGAAGGTATACTCCTTGAGTGATCACATAAGTGTGAATGAAGAAAATGTTTATGCTACATATGAAATATGTATGAGATGTGGTTGATGAAAATAAAATATTTAAAAAGGAGAAAAACCTTTTGGATGGAGAAGGAAGGGAGATGACATCCTTAGTGGAATGACTTAGGAGGGAAAATGAGCTTCTGGAGTTAAACCTAAGTTCAATGACTAAAAGGACCAAAGTTGCTGAGACAACTATTAAAATATTAAATTCTAGAAAAGCTAAATTGGATGATATTCACCATGGGGAAGAATTATGGAAATCGACAAGGGATAGGCTACGAATACCATCTACAAGTACTAGATATTTCAAATCAGAGGTTGAAATCATAAGGACAAAAGTGGTCAAAACACGTCAATCAAAAACTCTAATGCGTAGTTACTGTACCTATCAAGGCTATACAGAAGATCATTATTTTAAGCTTCTCAAAGATATTATGAATGGACAATAACTATCAGCATGTTCCAACATAGATGATGTCCAACGATCAAAGATGGTAAAAAAGGTATGGATTTTGAAAAACCCTAATATGTGCCTTTTCGCTCACACTTCTCTTACTACATCTTCAAGAGATTCGTGGAACTTTGATTGTGGATGTTCTAGACATATGAATGCATCTCAAGAGTATCTAAAGGAGATCATACTCTATGACGGTGGATTTGTTACCTTTGGCGATTGAAAGAAAAACAAGGCAGTTGGAAAATGTGAGTTGTTGATAAAAAGATTTCCAACCTTTACCAGTGTCATATTTGTAAAAAATCTGAAGACCAATCTGTTGAGCATTATCTAGTTGTGTGATGAAAATATGATTGTGGATTTTCATAAAGAATAATTTATTATGAAACATCATGACAATAAAGTACTTATAGAGATTCAATCATCAGTAAATTGTTATTTGTTGGAATAAGAGATGAACTGTCAAAGGCAACACAGGATGAAGGAAAATATGTCACTGTAAATTTGGTCACAGGATGAAAGACACTTGAAAAAATATTAAAAATAAAGGCAGTTTGAGGCATTCCCACACTAATGACAAGAAAGAGATCGTATATGGTCAATGTCAGGAAGGCAAGCAGATCAGGGCACCTCACTCGTCTGTTCAAGAGATTACCACTTCCAGAACACTTGAAATTATGCACATGGATTTGATTGGTCCTATGAATACACCTAGTGTGGGAGGCAAGCAATACATTTGTGTATGCGCTGATAACTTCTCCAGATATACTTGGGTAGCATTATTCAAACACTTTTAATGTTTTTAGGAGCTTGGTGATCAAACCTGAAACAGAGAAGGGAAGCCAAATTAAGAAGATCATTTGAATTCATAGTGACCATGGTAGAGAATTAAAAAATTCTTAGTTCAGTGAGTTTGGAAACAATATAGGCATTCATCATGAATTTTCAGCTCCTATTACTCCACAAAATAATGGCATCGTGGAAAGGAAGAATAGGACCTTGTAAGAAGGGAGTTCATAAGCAATGGTGGGATGAAGTTGTCAATATTGCATGCTACACGATAAATTGGGTATATCTCAAACCATTTACCAACAAGATATCGTACAAAATATGGAAGGGTAGGAAGCCGAATGTGTCATACTTTCATGTGTTCGGAAGCAAGTGGCACATTCTCAGAGATAGGGAGCAACTTGCGAAATTCGACAACCGTAGTAATGTCTGTACATTCCTTCAATATTTCGTCAACAACAAAGATTATAGAGTTTACAATCTTGTACTAATGTTTTTATGGATTCTATCAATGTAGTGGTGGATGATACAGAGAAATTGAGAAGCAGACGAGTGAAGATGAAAGACAAGATTCTCACCATGTTCTAACATCAGATGATCTCTCAGACTATCCGCACAAAAATGTTGGAACATCATATGAGGTAACTCTTGCAAATAAAGCTGATAACTCTCATAATTTCGACGAGGTTGGAACACCATCCTCTACAGATTCTTGTCATATTCCAACATCAGGTGAGACTGAACCAAGTAAAAGAAGAACTCGTCCAATCCCGAAATTAACATGAGAGCCTAAGCATGGAAGTGTAGAGGCTTTGGCAATGCCTTACGAAGAAGAGGATCAACCATTTTCTGAACCAGAAGAAGCCAAAAAAACTTTGCCTTTCGAAGACCATGGTTCAACAGTCAACCTTGGAGGCTTGGATGGAAAAATCAAAGTTGGATATGGCAGATTATGTGGATCCAACTGGAAGATCTTATGATCTTGCTGTCTTTTGGTGTAATGATGTAGATGTTCAAGTACTCTTTAAGTCTAAAAATCTTATAAGTTTTCTAGTTTCAATCTCCAATCACTTTAATGGTGTTTTGCCTTTTATCTTTGGTCACTTGGAGGTGTCAGGTAGATCTTTGGTTTGGAATTGTCTTAATGACTTTTACTATTATTCGCAGTATCCCGTAAATTTATTAGGTAAATTCAATGAAGTATTATCTCAAAGAGATAAAAGATGGGGAAAACTAGTAGTGCAACAAAAAACTGGTCTTCATGAAGTGATAGAGAAAAACAATCTCATAAAGATCCAAACTGAAGGATCATGGTTGAACTGGATGAACAATAGAGATCATCTGGACAATATAATTTAGAGATTTGATAGCTTTCCATTGTCCACAATGGAGTTCTTCATTTCTTGAAGAAAATGTCTTCAATTTACCAATTATTGATTCAGATCATAGTCCTCTTCTTATGGATATGAGGTTAAGAAACAAAATTCAAAAGAAAATACTCAGATATGAAGCTTTATAGGCAAAATCAAATGTTTATGAGCAGATAGTTCAAAAGACTTGGAGTACAGGTATCCAATCCAATCATAATTTGGATATGTGGAGCTGTGATATCAAGTTAAACATGAAGCTAGAGATTACTCTCCCACATCTTCATAACTGGATTGACAACTCTTATGGAAATTTGGACAATGTTTTTTTCCAATTTGGAGAAAATATGAAGAAAACTGCAGCAAGGTTTGGGTCTTCACAATAACAAGAATGAAATAAAATAGAAACAATCTGATTACTGGCAACAGAGATCAAGAGTGTCATGGATGAAATTTGGAGGAAAGAATACAAAATGTTATCACAAATGAGCTACAAAAAGAAGAAATACAAATGCCAAACAAGGAGTGTATGATAGTCAGTATAGTGGATTACCGAGCAGGAACAATTTTTTTTGCAATATTACTGATAACGTAAAATCATTCTTCACAAACCTGAATGGTATCCGCCACCTCATGCAGATGAGATCAACATAAAAGATTATATGCATAGCAATTGAAGAAGCACAACAAAAAATTCGTGAGATCTCTTGGTCTTTCACAGGGAAGGAAGTATTGTAAGCACTCAAAGAAATGAATCCATGGAAATCACCTGGAAAGGATGGCATACCTCCAAGTTTATATAAAAGATATTCTAGTATTCTAGGACAAGAATTAACATAAACTATCCTAAATATACTAAATCAAGGAGAGATTTCTCAACAATGGAACAAAACACATATTGTGTTAATTCCAATGAAGAAGATACCAGTATCAACAACATATTTCAGACCGATATCCTTATGTAATGTCAAATACAAAGTGATTGCAAAGGTGCTCACAAATAGAATGAAGTCAGATATTAATGTCTTCATTTCTGATACTCAAAATGGATTTGTTGCAGGATGATGTATAGAGAATGTATTGTTGGCCCATGAAGTAGTCAATCTCATCGACAAAAAGAAAATACAAAAAATAGGGTATATGGCTAAAACCTTGATATGAGCAAAGTTTACGATCGGGTCTCATGGAAATTTCTGGAAAAAGTATTAGTAAAGACGGGCTTTCCAAACAGTTGGGTCAAAACTGAGCATGTCTAGTGTATCAACGGTTTCTTATCAGGTGGTACTGACTGGATATTGATCCCCATTCTTTATACTAGATAAAGGTCTAAGACAATCATGCCCTTTATCTCCGCATTTTTTCATATTATGTTAACAATTTCT
>JAUOBV010230027.1:0-11677 GCA_032360425.1 Rubia occidens
TCAGGCCTAGCAGAACATCGGCTACTATACTTGGTTCCAAAAATCTTAGCAGTGGAACCGACCAGTGGTTTAGTGATGGCAAGAATAAGAACAGCCTACACAATCACCAACCTTTAGCCAGCTTAGCCCTTGAACAAGTTATTGTCAAACCCTCATCCATGTAGACAACACACTTCTTCAGGTTAACTATTTGTGGCCGTATAAGGAAGGGAGTTAGTAATCTCTACATCCTCATGGGCTACATCCTCAGTCTCACACACCAAATATCCCTCAATCTAATCCTCATTCAGAGACTGATCCTCAATCTAACCAGCTCATTCTTATACAAAGTACAAGACTAGCAACCAAACCTACTTGAATGCATGATTTTGTTGTTAATTTTGTGCATTCATATGATATTTATTTGCATGTTTTCTCTGCTAATCATACTACTTATATTGCTAAACTATCAAGAATCCGTGAATCACAATCATATAAGCAAGCTTGCAGTGATTAACAATGGGTACAAGTTTTGAAATCTTGAGGATGCCCTTGATGCTATTTATTCATGGGATTTAGCCTCTTTAGCCGCGGGAAAGAAGTCAATTGGATCTAAATGAGTGTTCAAAGTCAAATGCCATGCAGATAGATCTGTTGGAAAGATATAAGACAAGACGTGTTGCCAAAAGGTTCTCTCAAATTGAAGTACTCCCTCCCTCTGTCCCAACTTAGATTGCCCACTTCACTTTATGTTACTATTCAGTGTCTAACTTTGACCACATATTTGAATAGATATATAAATAAAAATATTATCATATATGATATTGTTCAATTCGTCGTAACAAGTAGTTTCCAAATATCAACTTTTTATTTGTCGTTATACGTAGGTAAAGATATCAATGGTCAAACATGTTTCTCGAAGAGCGTAATAATGATTGCTGTGTGATTTAAGTTGGGACGGAGGGAGTAGTCGACTACTTTGATTCCTTTTCTCCTGTTGCTATATAGGTTGCTACCAAAATACTGTTGTCTCTTTCAGCATCTCAAGGCTGGCATCTTCATCAAATTGATGTGAATAATATCTTTCTTTATGACTACGTCAGTGAGAGCTATATATGATTCCCCCTAAAGGATACTCTAAGGGCATGTGCAGTGGTGGTTTTTTAATTTCAAAAAACTGCTCTAGAAACCGAAAACACCCACAGTGATGGTTCCTAGACCGGTTTTTAGTTTAAAAAAACCATTCCCTAGTTTCTTAGCAAGGAACCGGTCAAGAAACCGGTTCCATCACCAAAAAGTTGACATGCACATGGGTAATACAGCATATCATCCGCATGACATTGTTGAATTGGTAGTGGGACGCGTGTCGGCACCCCTGCGCCCCACGCGTCCCACTTCAGATGGCCTATATTTTTTTTTAAATTCAGCCGTGCCACTTGGCACCATTTGAATGGGCCACGTGGCCTATTGGCTGTGTTCCTTTTTTTGAAAAATTGAATAAGCCAACGGCTGATTCCATAAAATGGGACACGTGTCCCAACGGGAATTTTCAAGAAAAATTCAAAAAAAATTAAATTCTGAAATTTGAAATTACAGAATTTCCTTCCTATAAATACACCTCATTTCTCCTATTATATAGTTTTATTTAGTCATTATTTAATAATTAATTATCAAAAAAACATAAATGGATAAACGAATTTCTTAAAATAACAAAATTAAAAATATTTTATTTTTAATACAAACTGAAAATTGAATATTAAATTTCACATTCAACTTGTTTTGGGTGCACAAATCTAAATAAATTAAATGTTAATGGTTAAATTAATGAGTAGGATAGAGAAAAACACATGGGGTCCATGAATAGTATAAAGTGGTTTCTTACCATTGTGGAGGAGATTGTGAGTGGTTTCTTAAGTGGTTTCTTAAAGTTAGGTGGAAGAGAGAGAATGAGAAAAATAATATATTTAATTTGTAAGAAACCGATAGCGGTTTCTACCATTGAACATGGCCTAACATCCTGAGCTCACAACTACTCGAATCCAATTATACTTAAATAGTTTTGTGTTTCATAAAACACTAACAACAATCTGCTTGGATGGCTTCTTTTGTGGATGTGTCTAGTTGATTCGAGGTTCAAATTATCCTGGAGTTGATTTCATCTCGCTGAGCCTTATGAGCCAAGTAGTCGCAGCCCTATGTCGCTCTCTAAATATGTGTTCTGCGTAGCTCCAAGTGCTGTTTTGAATGTGTTCCTCATTCTCCATGGCCATAGCTCCTCCTTATGTATTCAGTTCTATAACGTGCAAACAATGATGTTCAACAGTAAGTGGAAACATCTGATTCTCGAAACAAAAATCCATACCTGCAATGGAGCCATTAGTTCTGCCTCAAAAGCATTTGAATGCGTTTCTGACAATAAAACCAGCTTTTGGCACGGAATGAGGTGAGAAAGAAGCATCCGTATTCAATTTGAAACCGTTATCAGGGGAATCCCACTTGATGATTCTCAGTGACTTTTGTTTTCTGGGTTTGATAACAATTAAAAGGTCATTCTGTTTCAGCCAATCATAGTCAGGGAAGAGGGTTTGGGATTATTCATGAAAACATCTCTTAGTAGACTTTTCAGATCAGAAATCATATTAATCAGAGAGGGTGTGATGCTTTCGTATAAGAGCATGTACAATGGGAGAACCACTCTCAAACCACTCAAATTGTTTCAGTTAATTAAATAATCAATCTCTCTCCTCCACCTCAGCAATTCAAACCACAACTAAAACACTCCACCTTTTTCTCCACAATGGTAAAAACCACTCTCAAACCACTCAATGGACCCCACTTGATTCTCTCTATCCTACTCATTAATTATACCTTTAATAATTAATTTGAATACATTAGTCTAACAAAATAAATTTAAATATGAAATTTAATAATACATTTATAATTATTGCATTTGATTTTATTTTTTCAAATTTCGTTTCCAAAATTAATTTCAATTTGTAAAATTTATTTTATGAATCATAATTAAAAAGGACCATATACATATTTTTAAAGAATGTAATTTTTATTATTGAAAAGAACCAAAATTTAATTTCAAATTTTTAACGAAAATCAGAATTTTTAAAGAAAATTTTCAAAATTTTCAGATTTTTTATTTTTCCCCAGATTTTTTAATTTTTAATTTAATAATTGGGACACGTGGCCGAATCAGATCACGCCACGTGTCCATGTAAATTTTTAAAAAATAAGATTTCTGCATGGGGCCACGTGGCCCAACCAGAGGGCGCCACGTGGCCCATGCAATGAAAAGAAATTGGCGGAAGCAAGCTTCCTGCCATGCAGAGAAATGCAAAACAAATGCATAGGGGACTGGTCCCCACGTGAGTCTGCCTTTGGCAGATTGGGACCGGTTCCCATTTAAATAACCGGGTCCACGGTTCTAAATATTTGGGACACCTTTCAACCCCCCATTGTGGCATTAAATTGTCCCTATTCGGTCCCCATTTTTAATTCAACCCACTCTAAAACCCCCACTGTACATGCTCTTAAAACCCGTTTGGAAGATGTAAAGGTTATAAGGAGGTAAAGGGCGACAGAACGGGAATGGGAGGAAGAATGACTAACCCTTGTATGTATAATTAAATTTTGGGAAAGTTTCAGGAATGACAGCATGTCCATAAGTATATGAACAGTCCATTGTATTTTTTACCTATCTTAAATGTTGTATTTTTTAATAATTAAATATTGTATTTAAAAGTTAAAAAAGTAATAATATGTATTTGGATGTGAAAAAATAATTTTTTAAATTTTTTCTTCTAAATTTAGTATGTAATATAACAAATGCAATGTACTCCCTCTGTCCCAGTTATTTTTGTGAAGAGAGAATTATCACGATATTCAAGAAACATGTTTGACCTTTACTATCTTTACCTACGATAATAACAGCAAATAAATAGTTAATATTTAGAAACTACTTGTTATGACGAATTGAACAACATCATATACGATAATATTGTTGTTCATATATTTATTCAAATATGCGATCAAATTTTGATGGAGAATAATGTTTAAAAAACAAGGGTGCAAAAATAGTTGGAACGGAGCGAGTATAAAGTTTTAAAAAATACATGGACTGTCCATATAATTATGAGACGAGAAAATAATAATTTTCTAATTAATATTTTTTTAGTGTTTATATTATTGAATAAGTATATATTAGTATTTTTCCGACCTGATAGATTATAATATTGCGTTCATCATGATCACTCGATTTAGTTGTTTGCATTTGTTCTCGATCTGGTTGTACAAATTGTGTTTTCTTAATTTTGTTGTGTTTTTATACTATAATTTCCATTAATTTTAATGCATCAGATATGTGTTTTTTCAAGATGTTTACAATTGGGACAACATAAATAGTAATTTGGATCAAGTGGTGTTGCAGTTTTTGAAATTCTTGTTTGGCGAATTGATTGATAAGTGATACACTACTCTTTGTCAAGTGGTCATCATATTTGAGGGAAACAAGTTAATATCCTGGTCTCGATATTACAATTTTTATTTAATATCTAATTTGTAATAGTACAAACGATCAATTTGGTTGACATATAATTTATATATCTTGCAAAAAAAATAGTTATTGGTAAAGACTAGTTGAATTAAATGTCAATTACATTTATTGTAATTTATACTAAGTGTTTTTCTCATCAACTATCAATGATTATTTAAATAATATAAACTTTAGAAAATCAGTATTTGAGAAGTTCTAGTTACTTTATGTCAACCAAACACATTAAAGTGTAATTTTAGGAATTATGTAGAGAAGATAATAGTTAGAGTCCCACATTACTGATTGATAGTCATATTACTCAATATATAAGATCATGTGATATCCCTACATAGCACCAATTGTTTTTATGATAGGAACTTATGATTATAATATAGTATCAAATCCCAAGATTGGCCCGTTGCCCCTTTCTGTCCACGTTTGCGCTATGATTCATACTGCTGCACGTGAGGGGGCGTGTTAGAGTTAGAGTCTCACATTAGTAGTTGACAGTCATATTACTCAATATATAAGATCATGAGTTACCCCTACATTAGCACCAATTGATTTTATGATAGGAGTCCATAATTCTAATAATAATAATTTTACACAAGAGTGAAAGTTCCTCCTAAACAAAAATTGCTATACTCTTCAAGAAAGAAAAATTGCTATAAATTCCCATGAAAATCCATCAACAACTTAGGACCTCTCGTGGAAGGTATTAGAATATGAGTTAAGCTCCGGATTATAGCGTTTTGAGCAATCATCAATCGGCACACTAAATTTGTTCTCTTCAACTTAAGTCTCCATCCTCCATTTTGCATCCACTCCAACTTAATTTTAATTTTAAAATTTTAATTTAGTTCATTTTATTTTAAATCATATTGAATAAAAATAAAAGAATGATGTGGTAGGATATATTAGCAATATGTTAAGAATTCCGAATTAAGTAGTAATAATGTCAAGAGAAAGTATTAAAATAATCCTATCTTTTGCACGAAAGTACCAATAGCAAAATTAGAAAGTGTCAAACTAACACTAACTTATTGACGAATGTGCCAAACTAACCCTTGAAGGTCTGGCTTTTTCATCAACCGGAAGTTTGGCCTGAATTTGACCAGAATTCAATAAAAAGAAAAGTTTGCCCCTTGAATAAAAAAATGAAAAGACGATAATGTCCAACACTTCTAGGGTTATTTACCACAAACTAATATAAATAGGGTTCTTCGTCGACAACATACACTAAAGAGCACTACACTCAACAATTCTACATCCCACGACTAGCACCTACCGAGTAGAATAGACCACAACAACGATCCTAACATGTTTGCATGCAACAACACTAAATTCACTGCTTTCGAGGCCCTATCAATCGCCGGATAATCGCAGCTATTTGCGGGTGCAATGATACCTTGACTAGGAGCAACCAATTTTACTCCAACCTCATTCTCACAATCCGTCTTCATTACCCTTCTACAAACATCGAGCTGGGATGAAACGAGGTGACAACACTATCTCTTCCAGACTCAAACGCATTGGGCACAACCCACTGCTGCCATTCGTGGACGTTACATCGCTCTGCCCATATTTTTTTGCCATTCTCTACATAATCACAGTTGTTTCAGAGGAGAAGACCTTGCAAACGAGGGATGTGGAGGAGGCGAGGGAGCAAACCTTGCAAACCAGGGAGGTGTAAGAGGCGAAAGAGGAGCAAACCGTGAGAACGAGGGAGACAGATTAAGTGAGGGAGGAGGAAGAAATGAGGGATGGGGAAGAAACAATGTAGGGGATACCAGTGGGTAGAATGAAGAACAAGAAAATGATTTTTGATTTTGAAATAGAGAGAACCGTTTTTAATCCAAACAAGTGCCACATTATTAGAGGTAAAATGGCCGGACCATCAAATTTTCTTCTTAAAGCTCAAGGGTATTTCAAACTTTTCAAATTTGATCAGTTACTGATTTCTTCAGTTGACGTTAAAATGACACAAAAGATTATAATTGCACATGTGTCACTTTCTGATTTTGCAAGAATATATAGACTGCATGATTACTAGTTTATTATGTCCTAATGTCAATTTGAAGATAAAGTTGACATAGACACACTTGTCCCCTCCCAAAAAGGGAATTGAGAAACAATTACGTGTTGTCTTCATGGTAAATTACTCTGGATTAGTTAAATAATGAAAGATAGAAAGTGGGCAATTGATTGAGCTTATTATGTATTCTCGCAAGCAGCTGGTGATGCATGAAAATGACAAACCTCTAAATTTAGGCTAAAAGATAACTTGTCCTATGCAGTTTCAGTTACATGACCAATTCCCCCTTTTGCGTTAAGACCTTGTTTATTGGTGACCGCGTGGATGCGGTCACCATTTTTTCCTTTTAAAAAAAAAAAATAAGAATCCGAAATTGTTGGCCAAACCGAAGAGGGTCAAAATTGACCCCCGTAAAACACATAAGCTCCACACAGTCATTGCCACATGTCTCAAAATTATTCGAACAAAATATATCTAATCTAATCTAATATTTTTTATCTTCTTATCTATATATCTGATTTTATTTTTATTTTTTAAAATATTTTTGTACTAGTAATAAAATTAATTACAAAAAATAATATTCAGCCTCTATAAATAGATATCAATATTGTCGTAGTTCGATGCACAACTCAATATTTCTCTTCTCCCTACTTGAAAAAAACTCTCTATTTTTGCAATTAGTGTTAATCCTCTATCAATAGGATTAACACAAATACTATTTTCGTTCATGGATCAAAACAATTCCTATTTCCTTCCCTTTTATAGTAGAAAATTTTAATTCTCAACAAAATTCAAATGCACAATTTATCAAAATTCACCGGCGTATCTCTTCTCCCTACTTTGAAGTGTTGCAAATGAACTTTTTTTTCATGCCTCAACTATTATATTTATAATTATTAAAAAATTATTTCATAAATTTGAAAATCTTATTATTTAAATATCACAACATTTAATTAATAATTAATAATTTAATTATTAATAGTTGACCAAATTGTCAACATTCAATTTGGCCATAAATTAGTGAAATGACCATAATACCCTCGAGTTAAAATATTCAAAAAAATAAAATGACAAGAAAAGACAAGAAAAGACAAGAATAGCCCTCCCTCCTTTCTTCTTCACTCAGTCTCACCTCTCTCACTCGATTCTCACCTCTATCACCCTTCATCCTTTCTTTTCACCCCCTTCCCCTCCGCCTAACAACCATCACTCATGACATTATTTCACCATCACTCGACTAACAACAACAATAATCCCACCCCAGCCTTCTCTTCACCGGCGCCGGCGCGCTCTGTCTGGGGTTTGAGTGGATTTGAATGGATTCAAGTGGAGGTGAGCGGAGCTTGGGTTTCTAGGTAGAGGGGCATGGTTCCGGAAGGCGGGCCCAGTGGCAAAGCGGACAGTAGTAGTGGTGATGATTTTTTAGGAGATTTCAGTGATGCCGACGAAGGGAGGGATTCGAGCGAAACTAGGGTTTCTAGGTGGTGGAGCGTGGTTCCAGGAGGCGGGGTGTGCAATGGAGCAGATTGAGGGAATGAAGACAAGCAGATTGAGGTAGAGGCTAGGGTTTCTAGGTTGGGGAGAGGTGGTAGGGCGTGGTTCTGGGAGGCGGGTCTGGCGTCAGAGCTGACTGCGGTAGAGGCTAGAGTTTCTAGGCTGGGAGAGGTGGTTTCTAGGGGGTTGGGCTGGTGGTTTCGAGTGGCAGGTGGGGACGGAGGTTCGGCAGCGGAGTTGCGGTGGTATCCCCTTTGGTAGGTGGTGGCCATGTTGTGTTTGGAGAAGACGAAGAAGTCTAGAGGGTTAAATTGTCATTACAATTGTAGTTTTGAGTCTAGGGGTATATCTATCTTTTCATTATTAGTCAACGCCAGACTTACATAGGTCAAACCAAAAATTGACCAAATGGGTAAAATTGCACATTTTGACGAAAAGATATGGTTACTTCTGCACTTTCAGATTTTACAAGGTCGTTCCTGCACTTTCTCAATCTTATAGGGTTACTTTTACACTTTTCCCTAATATAAATTAAAATAATGTGATGATTGTTAGGTACATTTAAATACTCCCTTCGTATCAGATTAAATTGGCCAAAATTAAAGATTCAGTCAAACTAAGAAAACTTTGACTACATATTTGAATAGATATATGAACAATAATATTTTTGTATGCGATATCGTTGGATTTTTTTTATAAAAAAGAAAGAGATACCACCTGTTATGGTTGGGGGTTTGGCGGACCCATACATGTTTATTAATTAAGAAAAAATTGAAGTACGCATAGAGGGGGACTTAGTACCTGACCTCATTCGGATACGATGGCTCTCATATAAGTACAATTAGCCTAATGACTAGAGCTAAAGAGCTATTGTTTTCCTTGAAAAATACATCGTGGGAATATATAAAATCCAAAAAAAACTACATGGAAAAAGACAAAAATAAGATCAGTTCATACAATAGCTGCTTATAATCTACTAGCATAAGGTGTGGAGTTCTCATCAAACTGCAGCAGTCCTTGTATTCGATTTGGAAGATCTGCATAAGATAAGAAAGAGTTTATCTTTTTGGAGCTGGTTAGCTTTGCTATGAAATCTGCAACATCATTTGCTTCTCTATTGATATGTTTAAGTGTTGCTTGATTTTTCTTCAGTAGTCTCCAAGCTTCTCTAAATTCAGTAAGAAAGTGCCAAGGTCTAGCGTCTTGTTTGTTTAGTGTATGTATCAAAATCAGATAATCCACTTCACCTTCTATATGCATAGTCTTCTTTTCCAGGCTATTTCAAGTCCAAACCGAAGTGTAGTAGCTTCTGATTGTAGAGTTAATGTGCATGGTATTTATTTTACTGGAACTGCAATCATTTCCCCCTGATTATCTCTAATAACTATCCCTAGACCCGCATCTCCATTACTCAACCAAGAGCCATAAGTGTTTAACTTAGAATTTTCAGGGCAATTCCAGGTTGAGATATCGTTGGATTCGTCATAACAAATAGTTATTTCTAAAAAGTAACTTTTTGTTTACAAATATTATACGTAGTTAAATATATTAACGGTCAAAGGTGTGTGTTGGAGACAGTGAAAAAAATTGTGCAATTTAATCTGGGACTGAGGGAGTATATATTTCTATATGTAATATTAATACTCCCTCCGGTGTACTTACATTAGTTCCCATTCCTTTTTTGTTTGGTATTTTAACAAATACTCGTTTCCTTTTTAGCAAAGTTTATGTTATTTTCATCTATTCAATTTACTTTTTACACTCCCAATACAATTTCTACCACTCATTTTAGTTTGCATAAAAAATATGTCATTTTGTTAGGAGGCAATGTTAGAAAACCCGAGGGAGTACTAACTTGAATAATTGATTAATTTTTTACTTTTATAAATCAGCTAGAAGTATTAAAAGAAAAAAAAATTGGAGGTACTCCCTCTGTCCCATGCCAAACTTTCCACCTAATTTTTTAAGAGTCCGTCTCCTGCAAGACTGTTTTATGGTAAGACCAGGGTTTACTTAAAAATTGTGGACCCATAAACTAGGAGCAGATAAAATTTAGTGGTTAAAGCATAATTAATATATTTTTGGGGCTCACTTTAAAAGAGCTTTTGAAATTTAGGGACCAAACTGAAAATATGCTAAAAGAGACTCTTTCATCCGCTCCCTCCTTTCACCAGCGACGAATCCTAACCCCCAATTCTGCTCCCGAAATCCTCGCCAGAGAAGTGGCGCAGGCAGTGGAGAGGCCGGAGACGTCGAACGATTGATGGACGACCATCTGAGCCGTTTTAATCCCCAATCGATGGTCATCTGAAGCAACCTCTTCCTGCCAGAGACGTTGATAGGGTCAGATTTGCCGTAGTGCAAGAATTGAACGCTGAATGAGAGTTAAGAGACGTTGAAAGATGATGGAAAACACCAAAGACGTTGAAAAATTCGCCACTTATTGCCGGAGATGACGACGTCAGACTTGCAGCGGCGGCGGGTCGAGGAAGATGAAGATTTAAATGGCGTCCTACTATGCAGCCTAGAAATATTCAGCCATTTTCATGAGAATTAGTCCAGTTCGGTTTATATGGAATGAATTAAAGTTTAATTTAAAAATAACTTAAACATCAAATTAAAATTGTTAAATATCAAAAAAATGGTTTAAAACACACTACACTAAAAAAATTAATATCAAATATAAAAAGTTTACATATAAATTAAAACATCTGAACATTATTAAAAAATAGTAAAAAATAACATCAAATTAGAATGATTAAACATCAAACAAAATATTAAAAGTACACATTAAATTTAAATAGTTAAACATCAAATAAAAAAATTAAATATCAAACGAAGCATTAAAAACACATGTCCAAAAAAGTTAAACATCAAATAAAATACTAAAAATACACATCAAGATATAAATAGTAAACATCAAATAAAAATAATTAAACATCAAATGAAAACATTAAAACCACGTGTAAAAATAGTTAAACTTCAAATAAAATGCTAAATTACTCAACAAAAATATAATTGTTAAAAAATATATTAAATTAAAATAGTTATACATCAAATAAAAGCACACACAAATTTTTAAAAATATCAAAGCATGCACCAAAATTTGACACTAATATCGAAAAAAATAAACATAAATATTGAAATTAAATAACTAGTAATTCACCCCACTGGGACATCAAAGCATACATTGAATAAAAATATACGTCAATTTTAAAACATCAAAGTGTCCACCCAAATGTGACATTGGCATCGGGAAAAATAACATCAATATTAAAATTTTAAAAAACCAAGTCACATCATTGAAATATCAAAAATGCATTAAATAAAATTCTAATATGTAATAATAAGAAAAATCAATGTTAATTTTTAGAATTACATGCTCAAAATCAAACACATCAATCAAAAAAAATATAAGTTAAAACTTCAAAATTAAGATAATAAAATATCCCAAACTAATGTAAAATTAAGTAAGGCGTAGAAAATTTAACACAAAACACAAGATTTTACATTATAAGATCAAAATTTAAAGAGTAAAGTGCTAAAATAACCATGACTTTAGGCCGAAAGTGCCAATATAACCCTGCAATCTCAAAAAGTGCCAAAATAACCCTTGACCACGTTGA
>JAUOBV010230137.1:0-19577 GCA_032360425.1 Rubia occidens
ATCCATTCAAAATATACAACAAAATTTACTGAACTATAACCAAGGCATGTCAAAACGAATATCCAGACTATTTCCTATTCTATTCCATCCGCTATAGTGGAGTGCATTGTATAAGCCATTTACGCTCATAAATAATAAATAAGTACAGTACTGGGAAGGTGGTCTCAGCCAAATTGATGCGTTTTGTCTACTTTCCATTAGTTAGTATTTTTACGTTTACGGTTGTGATTCAATGTTGTTCCTAAACTGTTTCTTTGGATATAATAGTTTCATCTTTTTCCTTAAAAGATTGAAAACTATTTTTTTCGCACAATTTTATTCTGAAATGAGTGGTTGGCTTGGCTTGGCTTCTTGAGCATCTTTGGAACTTTTGCATTCTCTCCTCTCAATATGCTCAAATTACACAATCATCCAGTCACGTTTACATCATACAGTCCCTTTCACATCATCTTTGATTTGTCCCATTATTTTTCAGTTATTTCCAACTCACTATTTATATTTGTAGATTAGTTATTAAAATAAAAATAAATTAATTCTAATTACCTAAATAACATTTTACTTTTGCATTAATATAAAAAAATATTTCTAGTACTCCCTCTGTCCCACCTCTATTTGCTCCACAATTATTATCACGTTGTTCAAAAAATATATCTGACTGCTAATATGTTTAACTATGTATAATAACGGCAAACAAAAAGTTGATATTTAGAAACTACGAATTCAACATTATCATATGTATATAACATTGTTGTTCATATATACATTCAAATATGCGATCAAATTTTGATGAAGAATAGTGTTAAAAAACAGAAGTGCAAATAGAGTTGGGAAAGAGGGAATAATTTGAAGTTGTGAAAATTATTTATATCAAAAAATTAAATTAACTATATATTTGTTAACCAAATTAAATAAAATGTAATGCATAATTGTAAGGTTAAATTAAATTTAAAACTTTAGCATTTTACATGAGTTGGATATCAACATATAGTGAACACTAGATTATATATATTGAACTCCAGATTTCATAGGATATTTTTAAGTCGATCAACTGTTAAAAGTGAAGTTTGAAATGGTGCGAAGAGAGGAGTATATAAAACAGTGAAGTTTGGCAAGAAGTCAATATCGAAACCAGAATGGTTAATAATTTGAGATGACAATCTGATTTTTTTAATGAAAAGTAAAGAAAGAAAAGGGGAGAGAGGGACAGATTTTAAAACATAATGTATGAATTTTTATGAAAATTTTCAGTAATTTATTTTTTCATATAAACATTCAGGCTCCATCGTTTAGAGGTTATTTGCATTTTAGTTCAATTCAATTTAATTCAATTCAATCACTTTAGTTCAGCCGGAATTTAGTTTGATGAAATTTAAATAATTTAATTACATTACTATTATTTTCGATATATATGTGCTGGATTATATTCTTACTACAAGACTCATTAATTAATTTCAAAATAATGTTTTTTTAATAGACCAAAAATATATTTATATATAATATATATATAAATTACTATAAAAGTAAATGCTACCAACCGCAAAGTAAAAGGTATGAATCTAACTAGTAACTTAGAAAATTTAATTGATAATTTGCGTAGAACAGGAAAAAGTATTTTATCACAAAAGTTAACTCTCTTAATATCTCTATTCAAGATGAAAAGAAAAATAAGAAAATATCTATATTGGAAGAAGCTCTTTCATGGGTGAAGGATTTGAAGTGCAAGAATGCTGGTTGTAAAAATGACATATGCAAAGGGTCGTTCAAGATTTCAAGCAATATTACAACCATGAAGCTCTTTGCTGGACGAAGAACTTGAAACTCAAAAATGCTGGCTGTAAAAATGAATTATGCAAAGATCGTTCAACATTTCAAGCAATATTACGACCATGTAGCTCACTCTCTATCCAACTTATCTAGAAATATAATGCCAGGGTGTTAATGGAGGTGGAGATCTCTAAACGAATCCTAGAGTCCGTAATATAAAGGATGTTGAGGGTAATAGACTTAAACAGAAGATTGAATTGGAGGGTAAACCCTTATTCTGTGATAAGTGCCAGATTGGGGGCACCAATGCAGGGAAAGTGAGGAAAGGAGGAAAATCACACAGAAGTGGTAGGTGAAACTGAAAGATGATCATCCAGGGAAAGACATTCAGGAAGCTTCACAATCAGTAAAGGATAAGCAAGATGCTCCAGTGAAACTGAATAAAGATAAAAGTGGTGAATGGTCAATTTTGAAATCGAAAATAGGGGGAAATGACTGTGCAGAAGGAGATTGTATGTTGTACTAGTGGAGTTTGGGGAAGGGGAATGCTGTATTGACTCTTGGGAGTGAGGTGAAGCTTCCAGAGCGATCTGGGCATATCCCATGATAATCTCATGGAATGTCAGGGGGTTGAATAATGCAGCAAAATAGAAAGAGCTCCCGTCTCAGAGGTCTGAATTTTATGTTTGCTATGATAGTAGAAACAAAGGTTGAAAAAAGAGAATGCAGGGGAGGTCAGGAAGTGTTTGGAGGGAGATGGAGGATAGATGATAATTATGAATCACATCCTTATGGTAGAATCTGGTGCCTATGAGATCAAAATAAAGTAGAAGTAAAGAAGAAAAAGGTGACTGATAAGATGATGTTATGTGAGATATGTGATATGAATGGAGAACCCATTTGTTGGGCCACAACAATATGTGCTGGGAATTTGTTGAAGCAAAGAAGGGAATTATGGGCAGATATTGAAGATCTTAGCATCTAATACAAGGATATTGGATTGTTACTGGATATTTCAATAATGTGTTGAGTAAGGAGGAGAGAATTGGTGGTAATGAAGTACAAATAGGGGAATACTGGGACCTGGAACAAATGATGATCAGGACAGGTTTAAGTGAATGTGAAAGTTCAAGTGATTTTTTACATTTTCCAGGATTGATAGAGAATTGGGGAATACTCAATGGTTTATGAAGTTTCCAGATGGGATTGTAGAGAATATGAGAGCTGGAATTTCTGACCATGGGTTATTAATAATGAAGCTCTTTGAGGAAAAGGGGAAACATGCCAAGAAATTTATGTCCATAAACTATTTGCTTGAGAAAGAGGAGGTTCTGGTGGTAATTAAATAGAGCTGGATGAAACCTGGATTGGGAGACCAATGTTTATAATCTGGAGGAAATTAATTAGACTACAGGATGATTTGAAGGGCTTTGTAAAACAGCTAGGAGGGGTGGAAATAAAACTTGAAGAGTCCAGATGTGAGTTGGAAAGAGCACAAAAGGATCCGTTACAACAGAGGATGAATGGAGAAAAAAATACATAAGGTGATAGCATGTATTGAGGATGTTCATAAATGGACCGGTATAGATGAGAAAATTTCTAAACAGAGGTCTAAGGTGGATTGGATGCGTTTAGATGATGGAAACAATGCCTACTTCCACGCTTTTGTTAAAAGCAAGAACAAGATGGTAGGAATGCTGAGATTACAAACAGAGAATGGCAATGTAATTACTCATCAGGAAGGGATTGAAAATGAGGTAGTAAGTTTTTATGAAAACCTGGTTGGTAAGGACGGAGACAGAACAAAGAGTATTGATGTTGAGGCAATAAAAAGAGGCAGATTGCTCAGCAATGAAAGCAGGAAAAAGTTGATGAAGGCAGTACATGAGGATGAAGTCAGAAAAACTTTAAAAGGGATTGGTAATCTTAAACCTCCAGGTGGATATGGTTTTAATGCTAAGTTTTTTTTATATCATGGCTGCAGGGCAAGGTTTTTTTTTGTGTATAGGAGACTGTATAGGGCTGTTAAAGACACTATAGTTACACTCATACCAAAGAATTCTACAACTGTGATGGTGAAATACTTTCGACCAATTTTGTGTTGCTCTACTGTATATAAAATCATCTCGAAAGTGTTGACAATTAGGCTGAGGAATGTGATTGAAGATATTGTACAGGGTAATCATGCAGCCTTTGTGACGGGGAGATGTATACGTGACCATATTATGTTAGCTTACGAACTAGTCCGGGGGTACAACAGAAAAAGTGGTGGCTATAGATGCACCATTCAGATGGACATTCAGAAAGCGTACGATTCGGTTGATTGGAAGGCTTTGGAGCAGATTATATTGGAGATGGAATTTCCTTGAGGATTTGTAAAGTGGGTGATGGTATGTATAACATCAGTTACTTTCAGATATATGGTAAATGGAAGCTTAACTCGGTTTGTGCAGGCTAAATAGGGATTGAGACAAGGAGATCCCGTATCACCGTTATTGTTCGTATTGGTATGGAATACATGACGAGATGCTTTCAGGGAGTCAATATGAATCTGTTGTATAAGTTCCATTATAAAATGCTAATTATTGGGGGATTATAAATGCTAATTATTGGGGGATTATAAGTCTCATTTTCGCAGCCGATGTCCTATTGCTATTTAGGGGTGATGTGGAATGGGTAGAGATGATGATTAAGGCTTATATGAAGTTTGAGGAATCTACAGGACTCCGAGTAAGTAAAAAAATGCCGAGTATATTTTGGAGGAGTGGATAATGTTCAGACAAGAAAGATACTTGGGATAACTGGTTTCGAGAAAGGGGCACTGTTGTTCAGATACCTGGGAATCCCGCTTGAAAGTAGAAAGCTAACGATACTAATGTGTTAGCCACTTATTGAGAAAATGGTACATAGGATTAAGCATTGGAGCTCGAAACTTCTTAGCTATGCTGGGTGAGTGCAGCTGATTAAGAGTGTTCTATTCACTGTGGTTAACTATTGAATGCAAATTTTTCCTCTTCCGAAAGCTGTTTTGAAATATATTTAATCTATATGCATATCTTATTTTTGGATTGGTGGTGAGTTTATCTCCAGGAAAACACCAATTTATTGGGATAACATTTGTGAATCTAAGAAGAAAGGAGGTTTGAATGTATAGTCTTTACAGGAGTGGAACAATGTAAGTATAAGCAAGAATTTGTGGATGCCGGAAGTCAGATAGGTTTGGATCCAATGGATTCATTCTTACTACATAAAAAACAAGGATGTAATGGATGTGGTTTTCCCAGCAACCACATCATGCATGGTTAAAACCTTGAGTAAGTGCAGGGACATAGTACATAATCTGGAAGAATGGATGAAGCAGAAAAACGGTGGAACATTTTGCATTAGGAAAGTTTATAGAAGTCTGAGGGTGGAGAAATCGTCAGTGGAGTGGAGCAAGATTTTCTATGAAAATTATACGAGACCGAGGGAAAGATTTACACTCTGGATGTGCTCTTACAAGAGGCTAGTAATGAAATACAGGTTGAGGAAGTTCGGAGTATCAATAGAGAGCAAATGTATATTTAACGTTGATGAGGAAACTACACAGCATCTATTCTTTGAATTCCATCAAACTAGGTATGTTAGGGTTGCATTTTGAGTTGGATGCAGTGGAGTAGAACACCACTCGGATGGGATGAGGAGCTACGTGTTGGTAAAATCAAGCCCCTCAAAATCAAGATGACAGAAAAGAAAGGAAGAATAATATAACACAGACTTTAATGTGATTCACCAAACATGTTGGCTATCTTCACAAATAGAACCAGGCTAATCTTATTGCCCAAATGGGCAGACAGATTACAGATGTAGAGAATTACGTCACGCAAGACCACCCGATCCAGATTACAGATACAGATGGGACTACATTCTTCCCACAGTTTACAAATACAGAAGGGTGATTTGAAGAATTGAACATATGTCTAGCAAACTCACACCTAACCCAGAGTGAAGAATTCTCAGACTAGAACAGATGTATGAAGAAAACTTACTTAAACTCTCTGACTCTCCCTCTATTTATAAGAGTTCTAGTACAACTCAAGAGTCCCTCATTCATGAACCCAACTCTTGAAGTTCTCTTTCATGAACCAACCCTTGAGTTTTCGATTCATAAATTCAAAACTCTCGACTTCCTAATTAATCAATATTGGGAAGTTGAAGAGATACCCAAAACTACGGTGGATGTTGGAAAATTGCAGATGCAAGGGGACTAAATTTCAGAGGCTGAAAATTGCTTTCTCGAAGACTATCTATTTGATTTGGAAGTGGTGGAATGATAGGCGTTTTTCAGCGAAGGATGCAGGAAGAGAGGTGGTAAACAAGATATTAGAATGTGTTGTGTATATAGCCTGGTTAAAACTAAAATTAAAAGTTGAATGTGCAAAGTTAATGGTTGAGGTAGAGGAGGGAAGCTTAGAGATTGTAAATGAGTTGAGCTCAAAGTTTTGGAGATTTAATCAAGTTATTACTTTTCCAAAAATAAATATATTTTTTGAATTTTTTTGCTCATTGCAATTGGCGGGAAAATGATGAGAAAATTGGACAAAAAAAACCTGGAAAAAAAAAATTAGAGATAGGTCCCTGAAAAAATATTAGAGATAGGTCCCTGTAAAATTATTATAAACAGATCCCTGGAACTACAATAGAATAAGAATTACATAGAGGCCCCCTGCTTAAATTTTAAGATGCCTAATAGGAGATCATCTCAACTTCCATTTATACGATTCAATCAATTGAAAATTTTGATTAAATTTTCATACATAGAATTTTTAATTAATTTCAATTCTCATGCAATAAAATTCTCATACATGCAAATTCTAATAAATTTAAATTTTCAATCAAATTGGTAACCTTCAACTAAATTATATTTTCTATTAATTAATGATATGCAATATTTGAAATTTTATGTACTCTTACCTTTCTTAATAAATAAATAAACAAATAATTGAAGATATTTTTATATGATATGAATTTTCTTGCAAAAACTTTGGATTGTGGAATTTTGAGAAACACTCTTAACGAAAGTTGATTGAAGCACCCTCTTGAAATCAAGAAGACACACATGAAGCCTAGTCCATAATGCAACTTTAAGAACTTCCTTAACACAAGAGACTAATTTGCATGAACCCAAGCTCTAGTTGCACAAATCGCTCACTGTCTAGCCCGTTTGATTAGCTCACAAATTTTAAGGATATTGCTAACTTAATTAACCCGCATGATTAAGAAATAATGAAACCCTCGCAAGCAAAGAGTAACAAATCAAATTAGTAAATATATGATTGAAAAAATGTAAGGTAATTTAAATGTTGAAAACCATCCCCAATGAGAATGTGATAATTCACCACGTTTGGTGTGTTTTTCATATTAGTAATATATAGATTACAGCAAGTATAAATACAGTGAATCTAGACTAATCTATATATGTACAAGACAATCAAGATCAATCATATGATCAGTCAGGATCAATCAGTACCAATCTATACTCTATCACCCCCCAAGCTAAACGTTGGATTATAGGATACACAAAGCTTGGAACGAAATAGAACACACAAGGTACGAGACAAACCCCTAGTAAGAATATCAGCGACTTGCAAAGAAGATGGAACATGACTCACTCGAACCTTGCTAGAAGCAACCAACTCACGAACAAAATGGTAGTCGATGTCAATGTTCTTAGCCCGTTTATGCCCAGCTTAATTCTGACTAAGGAAGATGGAACTACTACTGTCACACAACAAAAACAGCGACGAGGATAGAAGAATCCGGAGTTCTTTGAGCATATTGAACAACTAAGCAAGCTCAGGAGCAGTGTTAGCCATAACACGATACTCAGATTCACAACTGGATTGAGAAACAATGGGTTGTTTTTTGGCACTCCAAGAAACAAGAATTCCACCAAGTAAGATGGCATAGCCATAGGTGGATCGACGAGGCTCAACACAACGGACCAAACAACATCCTAATAACCCAAAAGTAAAAAAGCACCAGAAGATGACTGAAAAGAAATACCATAATGAAGCGTACAACGCACATAATAGAGAATGTGAGTGACAACTTGATAATGATCATCCCGAGGCTTCTGAAGAAACTGGGTGACTGAATTTACAGCATACAAGAGATCGGGCCTGATGATGGTCAAATACTGTAGCGTACCTAAAAATAAGCGATAGAATTTGGGATTGGAGAATTCAGCACTCGAAGAGATAAGAAGTTGAGAGCCAGGAACAAATGGTGTAGATACGGGAGCAGCATTCGCCATACCAGCTCGCCAAAGAATCTCCATACTTAGTTTGATCTAAAAATAAGCTAGAGGATGAGCGAGAGACTTCTAATCCCAAGAAGTAGTGAAGAGAGCCAAGATCCATGAAGGCAAACTCAGAGTTGGTGCGAGAGATAAAACGGCGAATGAGTGCATGATCATTTGCAGTGAGAACTATGTCATTGACATACACTAAGATATACAACACCTTCAAGCCCTGGTATAAAGTGAGCAGAGAAGTGTCTGATGATCTATAATGAAAACCCATACTACACAAGTAAGAGCTGAAACGTTGAAACCAATCCCGAGGAGCCTATTTAAGGCCGCAAATGGCCTTGCAGAGGCTACATACATAATCAGGATGGATATTATAGCCAGATGGTTGTTCCATGTAAACAGGGGCATTGAGGAGGCCATTAAGGAATGCATTCTTCACGTCCAACTGATGAAGCAGCCAGTGAAAAGCAGTTGCAAGAGACAAAATAACCAGAATAGTAGATGCTTTAACTACAGGGCCGAAGTTATAAGTGAAGTCAAATCCTGGTACTTGAGAGAAACCCTGAGCGATCTGTCAAGATTTTTATCAATCAATCGCACCATCTGGATGATGATTAAGCCGATATACCCATTTAGAACTAACAATATTAACACTAGATGAAAGAGGAATAAGATCCCAAGTGTGCTATTGTCACAGAGACCCTATTTATTCATCCATGGCAGTAAACCATTGCATATCCTTAAGGGCAGAGCAAAAACCACGAGGTTCGGTCTGAGACAGAAGAGCCGCAAGAAACCCCGTAACCACATAATTTGTGTAATTGCCTGTCTGAGATCGAGTTATAAGACTGCCTGTCTGAGATCGAGTTGTCATACGATGACTTGGCCTTGGTGGCGGGGGGAAAAAGGGAGACAACTGGTGATTGTGGTGGAGAGTCATGAATAGGTGATGCCGGATTCGAAAGAGGTGGCGGAGAATCAACAGGTGATGGTTCCGAAGAGGGCGGTGATGCAACTGAAACTGGACGAGGTGAAGCATCCAAATTTGGGTCAATAAAAACTAAAACATCCAGGAAAACTTGAGTAGTAGGAGAAGGTTCATTGGTAGAAGGAAATGAGGAATCATCGAAGGGAGCATGCCAAGTAAGATACACTATCTTGGTTTTTGGATCGAGATATCAAAAACCCTTATACTGCGAGCTGTATCCAACAAAAATGCATGGAATGCTACGAGGGGCCAATTTTTACGGAGAAAATGGCCAAGTGACGGGATAAACTCTGCATCCAAATGGGTGAAAATTGGAGTAGTCTAGATGGCGACCAAAAACCAGATAGTATGGGAGACGTCATGAAGAACATGTGTAGAAAGTATGTCGATGGTATAAGTAGCTGTAGCGAAAGCGGAATCCCATAATGACAAAGGTAAGTGAGAGTGGTAAAGCATAAATAACCCCATTTCTAATGACAGTGTTTGCGCTCTGCTCTGCCATTTTGTTCCGGAGTGGACGAACAATGGATTTGATGAACAATACCCTTAGCTACAAAATGAGACAGCATGAGAGTATTTGTGAATTCAGTGACACCATCACTCTGAAACACTTTAATGGAACATGAGAATTGATTTTCGACAAGTTGCTGAAATTGCAGAAAAATCTCAAAGAAATCCGATTTCTGTTTGAGAGGATAATACCAAGTGAATTGTGATAAGTCATCAATAAATTTAGCACAATACAGAAAATCATTTTCAGATAAAATTGGAGCTGGGCCCCATAAGTCACAATGCACCAAAGCAAGTAAAGACTCGGCACATTTGAGATTTTCCACAAAAGAAATTTTTTTTCTCTTAGCCATTTCACATGGTGAGCAAAGTGAGGGTTTAGGCAACAAAGAGGTGACCTCAACAAGGTTCAACTTATTTAAAAGTGAAATAACAGAAAAAGAGGTATGGCCTAATCTAGCATGCCAAATCTCAAATGAACCTCTTTGTTTATTTGCTTGAACATAAGCAACAAAAGCAGCACTACTTTGTTCAAGCACTTACAATCCATGCTAACATCTCCCTTGGCCCACAACCTACTTTGTTAACTGTTTCTGACTCACAAACGAGTTTGCATAAAAAGAAATCAAAGCATTTAAATATTTTGTGAGTGTGCTAATGGAAAGATTTTTTTTGTAACATCAGGAATCATCAATACATATGATAATAAGAGGTTACGAGAAAATTGATGATGCCCAACATGTGTAGTAGAAATAGGATAACCATTAGCAATTGTAACAGAACGGTTACCAGTATAGGGGGACAACACTGTCAATACCTGACTAGGAAGAGGTCATAATATTCGTGGCTCCAGATTCTAAATACCAATATGAATTGGTTCTTGTCGTATCTTCAAGAGAAACTGAAAACTGGAATGCTTCAGTCAAATTAGCGAACTCTGAATGACGAACAATGGAAGAATATTTGTAGCAATTCATAGCAGTATGCCCAAAACTATGACAAAGTTGGCATTTTGGGTTCCAGCATTTTTCGGAACCAGAACCTGTGCTACCAGAAGGACTCCGCCATGACCAGATCTGCCACCACAGCCACGTAGAGTTGTCTACAGGCCTGGGGGTGGCGCGTGTGATTCACGCGCAGGAGAAAGATCCTCTTTCATACATGTAAAATTCGTTGCATAAGCAGCAAATGCCACTGGAGAATGCCCATCAATGTTTTCGGCACCCTGGGTCTGATGGAATATCTCATGGCTATGAGCTCGAACCATTATATTAGCGTTAGATGGCAATGGAGTTTGAGCAAACTAGACGCTCGTGAATTCAATGAAACCTATTCCCAGAGCTCGCAGAAAAGTGAGAAACCAGAGAGCCGATAGAGGCGATTTGAACCATAACAGTCTTGAACCGGCGATGAAACTCAAGGACGGAGTAGGTACTGCGGTGGATGCTATGCAATTTGTCGCGAAGCTGCAGTTCCCTTGACATCAAAGTATTGTTGAAAACAGAGGTGAGGGAATCCCACATCTCCTTGATAGTAGAGCAGCCGATTGTTTCCAACATGGTTTCTTCAGTCAGCGACGATCAGAGAAGCGCTTGTAAATGCTTGACTTGGGTCATCCATGTCAACTTTGTGAAGGGAGTAGTGTCACCGGAACTTGAGGAATCTGACTGGGAGGAATGTTCACCTGAAGAAGGGACCAACTTTTCAGCCAACTTGGAAGCACTAGTGGAAGAGGGACAGGGGGCTGAGCCATCGAGGAAGCCAAATAAACCTTCTGATTCGAGCAACGCTTGAACTTACGATATCCACATCATATAGTTTCCAAGGGTAAGTTTGATGGGAAACATATGAATTAATGTGGAGTAGCTCAGTGGGGAAGAAGAAGCCATAGCAGTAAGATTGATTTGCTCGAAAAGAGAAAAAACTGAGAACGGCTTGGGATGTTGTTAAAAAATGGAGGGTTTAATATTTCCAGTCTGATACCATGAGAATATGATAATTCACTATATATGGTTTGTTTGTCACATTAGTAATATATAGATTAAAACATGTATAGATACAATGAATCTAGACTAATATAAATATATATATACATATATATATATATGTACAAGACAATCAAGATCAATCATAGGATCAATCAGTATCAATCTCTACTCTATCACCCAATTTATAGTACATAGGATGCCAATACCACCTCGTTTCAGTACCCAACAAATTCAAAATGATTTGTTTGGTCCCTAAGGTGGTTTTCAGGTGGTCTTAGAGACCAAAATATGGTATAAGATCATATGTTAGGGACAAAAAAACAATTTATTCTACCTGAAATATGGTTTGAGGACCAAACAAATTATTTTTATTTGTTGGGAACTGAAATGAGGTGGTATTGACATTGGGGACCAAAAGATGGTATTGCAACATATGTTGGGGACCAAAAAACCAATTTAGTCTAACTAAAATACCGGATTTAAATCTAACCAAATTCCTCCAAATAAATCAATCCAAATATTGGTTGAATTCTTAATGAATCTGTCATATCTAAACTTACCAAATCTAATTTAATCAGAACAAAATCTCCTAATATTACAATAATTTTATAATCAATTCTAAATATGGGCACACTACCTCCCTAAAAAACCCAGTGGGAAAAAGAGTATAGCGTTAAGCCCCTAAAAATACTAAACTAAGAAAACTATAGTAAAACGATATTTTGATATCGTATCATTATAACTTATAAAAAATATTTTACAATGTGAATAATTATGAAAATTTGAGTATAATTATTTATATATAGAGAGATATATTCTACTGTGAGACTGTCTTACCATGATTTGTGGTGAGAAAAGATACTAAATAAAGTTTTAAAAATTGCAGAAAATATCGGATATTACCTCTCATTTTTAAATTTTGTTTTTAAACCCTCCAACTCACAAAGTTGATAAAGGTTTGACCTTTACTAATTTTAGGTCAACCTTTGTTCGACTTATAATATAAACCAACAAAAATGACCGAGTTTTGACCTTTACTGATCTCAGGTCAATCATTACTAGAGTTACAATATAAACCAATGAATATGATTGAGATTTGACCTTCACTCATCTCAGGTTAACCATTGCTCGAGTTATAATATAAACAAATGAAGATGATTGTGATTCGACCTTCACTCATCTTAGGTCAACCATTGCTCGTCTTATAATATAAACCAACTAACATGACTGAGGTTTGACCTTTATTGATCTCTGGTCAACATTGCTCGAATTATAATATAAACCAACGAAGATGATTGAGATTCCACCTTCACTCATCTTAGGTCAACCATTCCCTAACTTATAATATGAACCAACAAAGATGACAAAGGGACAACCTTGACTGATCTCAGGTCAAATATTGCTCGACATTTAATATAGTAATTGGTCAGCCATTGCTCGAATTCTGATATAAATCGAGGTTTAACCTAAATTTTTAAGTGCTATATTTGTTTTTAACTTAATTATTATATTCGACGGTGGACAAATAATTATTTAATCCACATGGAAGGGCAATTATAATGGGTCAAATTATGAGTTATATGCTGGTGGGCCGAAAAATATATTGGCCCATTATGAATAATGGACGAAGTCGGTAGGTCACTGACTTATTGTTGGTTGGAAAAATAGTTATTCAATCAACATGGAAGGGAAAATACAATGGACCAACTTATGAATTATATGTTGGTGGGCCAAAAAATATATTGGCTCACTATGAATAACGACAGATGTCAGTAGGTTACTGACTTACTGTCGGTTGAACCGAAAGGAAGACCATATTAGCTCACTGTACATGATGACTAGTAATTCAAAATGATGTCACTTTGAATTGATTATATATATGTATGTGTGTTCATATATATATATATGAATATATATACTCACACGCCAACCCTTATAAATGTTTCAAACTTTTTATCTTTCCCCCCTTTCCGAACACCTATACTTTCAAAGGCCAATTTTGAAAGATATGTCTTCGTCATCAATTTCTTGTTCGTTTATGTTCTCATGTAAATTATGAATTTGTTTATTGTATGTTTGTTTATCAAATTTTATTTATTTTTATGGAATTCGAATCGGTAATGAACATTGTGAATTTTGTTTGTATATATGTTTATTTTGTGTTATGGATAGTCTCAGTTATGCTTGTTTATGTGAGTAGTTTTTATTAGAGTCAAATTTGTGGGTATGATTTCTTTTTTTCCCTGCAGTTTTCAGGTTAAATGATTATTGCTCGATTAGGATTTCACATTGAATTCGCCGTCGGTAAACTCTTGTTTGTGTTATCGGTTGAATCGAAAAGGTAACCCGCGTCAGCTATACGTGTTGGTTATTCATCTTAGTTTATGATTTTATGTTGAATGCGTCGTCAGTGAACCATCGATTATGTTGTCGGTTGAATCGACAGTTGACTGACGTTGACTCTACGTGTCGGTTATTCACCGTAATTTATGATTTTTCATTGAATGCGTCGTTGGTCACTCATTGATTATGCAGCCGGTTAAACAAATGAAATCATTTTTTTACTTGCACTTGAAATATGCTTTTTCAATCAATTTTTTTACTTCTAATTGAAATTCATATATCAATTATTTTTAAATCATGAAATTATTATTTTTCCTCGGTGATGATTTTTGCTACTCCCTCTGGCCCAGTTCAAACTGCACACTTTTTGGTCAACTTTCTCAGATCATGTTTGACCATAAATTTCAATTAGTATATAGACTCCAATATCATCATGTGAGATATTTTTAGACTCCTATGTCGACGTAGTTTCTAAATATTAAATTTTAATTGTACCATTAATATCCGTAATTAAAGTTATTAATGGTCAAACATGGCCTGAGAAATTTGACCAAAAAGTGTGTAGTTTGAACTGGGACGGAGGGAGTAGTAAAACATCAAATTTTAAAATTTAAACATCAAAATTGAAACTTACACAATAAAATTAAAAGAATTAAACATCAAATTAGAAATATTGAAACATCAAATTAAAATAATAAAAAATACTCATCAATTTCAAATATATAAACATCAATAAATTAATGAAGCATCCAATGAAAAAAAGAAGAAGTAAAAATACACATCAAAATAAGTAGTTTAAACATCAATTAGAAAACTAAAACACACCCATTTAAAATAGTTAAAAATCAAATAAAAACATTAAATTTTAATATTTATACAACGAATAAAAACACACTTTAATTTAAATATCAAAGTGTGCACCTTAACGTGACACTAATATTGGAAAAATTAAACATCAATATTAAAATTTGAAATATTCAATTCACATAATTGAAACATCAATGCACACACTAAATATCGATATCAACTTTTAAAACAACGGGGTGAAAAACTAACACATCAATCAAAATGATTAAAAATAAAAAAATTAAGATAATAAAACATCACTAACAATGTGAACATGTACAAAATTTTAAAAAATTTAACATGCAAACACAAAATTTACAATAAAAGATAAAAAAAATTAACTTTAAAACACATAGTTTAATTGATAAAAGGAACAAAACATCACAAGATTTGGTTGAAACATTGAAAGTGAAACATCAAGTTTGGTTGTAAAAATCTGCACATTGTGCGAAAATGAGAAAAAAATTGATTTGCAAATTTCTCCGACACGTATTCTTGACCCGTAACATTCTTATGACCCGAAATTATTAATTCCCAAATTATTTATGCGCATCACCATCAAAAAGTGGTATTTGTACCTAAATCCATCATTTCTCTCCCAAATTTTCTTAAATTATATTTGACAAATAATCTCTAATTAAAATTTGTAATATTACACATTAACCTTGGTTGTGAATATCTCTGACTTTTTTGTTATCAAAATCTTGAAATGCAGCTACTTTTAGATTGGAAAATAGTAAAACTTAATTTCCTAGACTCGTAAATATGACAAAAATTTTGAATCCCCATATCTCAAACCGCCCAAATCACTAATGTAAACCAACAAATCCCTCCATTTTCATTCCTCCATCTGCTCTCCCAATTCGAATGCCTTCTCATTTCGTCTTCAACTCTCATAAACAATGACTACTGATCCATCCGGAACCGGTAGCAACAACAACCGCCATCTTCGGCGGCGAAGGACACGGCCAAGCGTCAGCCCTTTAGATTGTGTAGCTCATATGCTCAGTAATTGGAGTCATCTAGCTGAGTTCATATGCTGGCGCAATTGTAAGTTCATATGCTCTGTGTTGGGGTTTGATGATTCAATTGATTGATTATTTTGACTGTTGGCAAGTTATGGAGGCTGATCATTATCAGTTGTAGTTGAAGATTGTTGTAAAGTTAATAGTGCCTTTTTTTATATCTTTACTTACAGATGGACACTAGTATGCAGCGGGAACTTGTGTGTTTTAGTTGATATTGTTTAATGGATCATGAAAAATGTGGTGCTCATATGGTGATTGTGTTTATAAGCTATATTGTTGGATATATTTCAGTGAATATCAGTTAGCTTGGGGAAAACTGATTTTGTCATCTAAGGCTCTGACTGAAGGGGGTTTCGATTCTCTTTTAAGGCAGACATTTGTGACAGAGATCCCAATGAGAGGTTGGAGAAGTCCTTTATTTGTTATCTTTCAATTGCAACAGGTCCAGCTGCCGGGACTCTTTAGTTGTCAACAGCTCAAGTTGGCTTCTGCATTCACATGTCCAATGCACAATTGATTCTCTGGTCTTGAGGTTCTTCAAAATTTCCTCGTCAGATGAAATTTCATACTAATCTGCCTTCACATGTTCGCTCTTTGCATTTCATTTTCCATGTATAAAGATTCCACCGTGCTTAGAAAATTTTCCATTGTTATAAAATAAAGTTACTGATTAGGTTTGACTTGTGTGCCAACTAGTAAAGACCTTTGAAATGATGTCATGAGAGATACTGCTACCTTTGGAGCTTTTCGAAATCCTTGAAGGTGTAGGCCGTTCCTTTGGATTTGCTAATTGCTAGTAATTTGATTCGTTCATCCTTTAATCATTTTATTGTGGTCAGTGTTTATGCTATAGAATGGTATTTTTAGTATCCTCTTGGTTTTTAGATCTGGGGATTCTTATGTTTTGGATTCTTGTATCTTTTTGACTTGTCTCATTGCTTCCATGAAATCCTCTTGATATTTTCTGCAACAGCATATTCTATGTCTAAGTTGAATCTTTATATTAAATCCTATAGAAACGTTGCCAACAGCTCGAGTGGGGTTCTGCATCGGCTTTTATATGGTGTTGACTGAAATGGTTTGTTCAGGAGGGTTTATGAACAGAGCAAGAGGAATGGAAGTCAATCACCACATTGTGGCAAAATCAGTGGAGGCATGCCCGCCACATCCTTTAGCAGCTGGAAAAATTGAGCATCATTGAAATTGATCCCAAAAGGGTGAGTTGGTTACACACGTCAACATTAATTTTTCAAAGTTTGTTGAGATACTTTGTTTACATTGGGTTTCCTTCCTCTTTATCAATCTGTAACTTATAATGTTGTAGTCATGAAAGCTCTTAGCTACTTTAGCGAGGGAGATAATTTTTGTTGGATAATCTGTGGTATTGAATGTTGTTGTAACTAAGATTTTAGTAGGAATGTGTGTGAACTCATTTGTTTGATCCTTTAACTGCTCACTAAAGTTGGAATATTAACACTTTAAGAAATGCTACTGTTTTGGCTGATAACTCCTATGTTTTACACAGTTCATTGCATAATCAGGTTATAGAATCAGGATTGATTTGTAGAATTTACATTTTATAATTCAGTTATTACTTAACTGGATGTAATTGATATACGCTATAAGGTGCCATTGTCTAACGCATATCATGTGAGTAATTCAGATTAAAAGCGAAGTTGGCAAGAGGAAAGATTGGATTAGGATTGGATTAGGATTATAAAAGAAGATTTTCTTGCTTTTAAGATATGAGATACACGAAGCAGTAATTATGCAAGGCCTGGATTCCCACTTTTAACTCTTCTTTTTTGCTGTTGTCATCCTACTTTTTATCTTATTATGCCAGATTGTTTTATTTAGCTACTAAGTTCTGGTGTAATATTAATGTGAAATTTCATTTTTACGGAAAACTAAATCATTCTAGCAGACATTTAGTCGACATGCTACTTACTTTCAGCTCTATATCCTGCTTACAGCCTTGCACTATATTTTCTTGCAGACATTTTGGTGAATCCAATGGGCATCACCATCAGTTTTATATATCCAGATTATGAACTTGAGATTCATGAAATGGCTCAGGGTTGTTTGTCAAGTACCGAATTCAGCTAGAAGGACTTGGCGAAGCATTTCCGTGGTTGGATGGGCAAGATCTCCATCGTTGAAACTATTCGGGTGTGTTATCACTTATCAGTGCTTGCGGTCATGAGAGGCGAGAAAGAGGAGGATAACTTTGTGGTGTTGCTGGAGGAAATGGCTACTTCTATGGTTAATGGTGTAAGTTAAAATATCTTCATTACTTTTAGTACTGGAACTGTACAATATGCTTCTTTGTTTTCATCATAGTTTTTGCCCTTATTCAATTTTGTCATAATCATGGTTTACACGGCGTGTATGTAGGATAGAACGGAAACTAGCCCCGAGGATGTTGGAGGGATGTATGCAGCAACCGGGATCTTGACCGCGCGAGGAGGAATGACATCGCACGCAGCAGTTGTAGCTCGTGGATGGGGAAATGCTGCGCCTCAAGTTGCAGTGTTATCACCAAGTATATCTGTGTACTAATTATATAGCTTGTTTAATTTAATAACAATAGTTAATACAATTCGTTATCTAAGTCACCGCGCAACGCGCGGTGTAACCCTACTAGTAAGATTCAATTTGGGAACTTCCAAACCCTGAGTAGGGCAACGTGGATCTTCTTCGCCATTTAGGATGAGTAGAGGACGGGGTGCAATAGCCAGCATTGTATAAGATGCATCAAACTTGGATGTAATACCTGGAGTAATTCTAGTCCAGACCCTTTCAACCACTTCTCTATCAATTGTTTTCTTCCATAAATCTATCCGTGCTTGCTCAAATACAGTCTACTATCCACTCGTGCTTGCCACTTGTCGTGATCTAAAGCCCACTTAAAGGCCCTGGACGCCAATTATAGGTACAACCACAGAATAGCGAGTATCTACTGCACCGGCAAACAACGCATGCATTCCTCCTAGTGATTCACCAGTGATACCTATCCTGGAGGGATCTATGTGTGAGATGATCAGCTAGTTTTATCAAGTCCCATACCGTGTCATATATGAACGGCATTGTATCACCTAACTTCCATGAAGATACCAGGGCATCACGATAGGTTGTCAAATTGTTCGCTCGCTCCCCATCATAACGAGAATCAACAGAAACTGTTATATATCCTCTTGAAGCATATGCCTCAAGCAGTGGCCGCAACCACTCTTTGCATTTATGTGTACTATGCAGAAAAACAACCACAGGCATTCTCGTTGGTGTAGTTTCCTTCAGACTAAGCATTAACACAGGCAACTTTCCTTGCTCCCCTGCCTCAGTAGTCAAGTAAAAGTTCTCCTCTTTGATCAAATCTTTGAAATTCGGAATCTCTTTATTCGGACAAGACTGCATCGCCGCGCTGAACACTGGCCTGGGAACATCCTGGTACAATGGATCCTTCACCGGCTCCCCTGGTACCACTGTCAGAGGGACTTGTGTTGTTCTCCGGCTGCAGAGCACATCGAGAAATTCACGGCGAAGCTTTTGGACATCGTTGGCGTGGGTAGATGGAGTAGTTGAAGCCATTATTGAGTCAACTCGAGCTTCATATCCATGGCTTGTTGAGAGAAAACTAAACCTACTTATCATTAATGTTGAAGTAATTCACGTATAGTTTTTTTCATCTCATTTGAATTAAATTAATCATGCTAAACTGAATTTAAAATACATATAATATAAAATAGTAATATTATAATTAAATTAATTTAAATTTTATTAGGTTAACATTGATTGATTGAATTCAACGAAGTTAAATT
>JAUOBV010230242.1:0-11676 GCA_032360425.1 Rubia occidens
ATGTTGATTACTCCTACATTGACTGGGCGGAGTAGTGAGAAGTACTTCCACCAGGATAGATTGGATTTTAAGAAATCTGAGACCTTTGATCTAACACATTTGAGTATAGATAATGTATCACGTATGATATCATTAATAGGAGTTTGGTCCCCTAGGGTGGAAACTTGACTGAGCCTAATTACACAACCCTCATCTTATTCTATTTGATAATTGAGGGTAGAAAAATCAATCTAGGAGTGGAGATATTTAGCCATATGTTGCATTTTGCAATGTATAAGAAGGTATTGACATGCGTACCATATGGGAGTCTAATCACTTGTATTTTGAAGAATGTTGAGGGGGTTGGTTGTACGAGAGGAGGAAAAGGGGCCGAAGTATTTCGACAAGACTAACTTCAAGAACAAGGGATGGGTGTTGAGCGATCGTAAGTGGTTTGTTAAAACCCCAGAAGATTCCGAGGTGAGCAAGAAGCCACGAATTGAGGAAGGTAAATTGGAAATGAGTTTACATAGATTTAGTCAAATTCATTGTTTCTGTTTTCTTTATTGTTTAAATAATTCATATATTGCTCACTAAAGTTTGTAGGCACTGAAAATTCATACTTAAAAGGTTTCAAGGATTGCTATAAAATGGATGCGCAAGGAATTTTTCTCCATGAAGGCTAAGATTAGGTTCCTTGAAAAATCTCCAGAGGCTTATGAGCGTTTCTCGCATCAACCTTCCGACAATGATTGGTCCGATCAACTTCAACTGGCGATATTGAAGATGTCGAATGAACTTTCAAACTTTATCACGTTATTCATATTTGATATGAATATTGAAAACTATGTGACTCTCAAAACTTTAGATGATTATTTGATGAGTATTAGATGACTATTTGATATGAATGTTGAATTCAAGTCCTATTCAAGTTCTATTCGTATCGGAGATGATTTTTGAATGTTGACTTCAAAATTTTAGATATTTGTTGCATATAATAAAATGAGTGTGTTTTCTAAAACAAAAATGTATTTCGAATTCGTAAACATTTTTCATATGAATGAAGACACTAATTAAAACATATTCTGAACTCGAAAAGTGGACATGAACAATTAACGAATTCAGAAAATGCATATGCTCTTTGAACCATGGAAACCACATATTTTCCGAGTTCGGAAACCATTCGTTCCTACTTTACGAATTTGGAAAGAATCATTTTTAAAGGCGGCTTGACATAACCACCTTTAATTAGGATTAATTAAATGCAGTTATACCTTGAACCGTCATTAATTAGTCCTAATTAAAGGCAGATATTTAAAAACTTCCTTTTATCGAGCTACGTCTAAAGTGGGGAAGACACTTGTAAGTAATCCTGAGATTCTAGCAACCATGATACAACCCATGATCTGAAACCCTAGCAATACGGAACCATGATTGCGATCCACTACAAATATAGGAAAAGTAACACTGGCTCAGGTAAGCAGAACTAACTTAGAAATACGAATTTTCTAGAGAATCACTTCCGGGATCTTTCTTACAGAACCACGCTTATACGACGGTGATCGCAAGTCACCTCACCTGAAAGGGAATACGACATCAGACTATTTCACCCTCGGAATAAAAAAAGAAAAATAGAGGAAAAGACAAAAAACCCTCAATCATATTAAACCCAGTTTTCCCCTTTTCTACTTATTTCTTCTTTATTCTTCTTCACGCTAAACCTTTCCCCTCCTCAACCGGGCGCTGCCCAACCTCCTCCACCTCCAGCTATACCTTCTCATCTGCTTCGCCACTTCCTTCCTCTACAATGCCCTCCTCTCAGCAGACTCTGACCCTCTCCTCCAGGGTTGCACCCCCGTCTACCGCTTCACTTCCCTCCAGTCCACCGCTATCATTCTCTTCTTCCTCATGGGATGATCTCCAGTAACAACACTTGAGGTACTATTTTCTAAGTCAAAGTCAACCTTTTTACTAACGAGGGAATGATTATTCAGTAAAATACCATGGGTTGCATCATGCTTGATGAAATCCCAGTTCATGGCTGAGTCTTGGACGTGTCTTTGCTTTTCCCAATTAGTGGATGAGTATTGGACTGGGCCTAAAAGCCAATTTTTTTTAGTTTTTGAGCTAGGTATATACTTTAAAGACTCCCTAGCCATGAGGTCAATGGAACGCGAAGCCATGTTTGTATCTGTTGAATGTGTGCGAACTATTGTTTTGTTTATCTTCTAAGTTGTAATAACATGTTCATTATCACAGTAACTTATATTGTCTTCATGAAGTGTTGCATGCTTCTTGGCTACACTCGCGATTTTGTTGGAATTTCTAGTTTTTTAATTTGAATTCATACTTCAAATTTATAACTTTTGATAGGATTGGCTATTGCGATCTAGTATCATTAAGCCAAGATTCTCTCCTCATTATTTACTACGCTTTTTCAAATTTCCTCACATGACGTTATCTTTGCTTACCTTATAAATGCCCTGAATTGACGGACCTAACTCCATCTTTGTTCAGTCTATCACATATTCATATACTGCTGTTGTCTCGTATTCCGTAAAAGGTAACTTACTTTTATGTCATAATTCCATCATGATGTTTTTGGTTGATTTAACACCTCATTTTTTGCATTTCACTGTCTTAAATTACATATTGGACTTTATTGCTTCTTCAAACGCCTCAGTATTTCAACTTCCTTGTCTCTTGTTATTCTTCATGTGCATCATCATTCTCCGCCCTCTCAACTGTAATTTTCTCTGTCTTTTTTCTTTTCCCCCCATTTTTTTGCAAAGTTTTTATCAATTGTGATTCTGTGTTGTGTGTCCATTCTGCCAATTTTGTTGTCTACGCTTGGCCAGAAGTTATCTAGTTGTCTTCTCCGGCATGTTACCTATGTATTTTTTTTATAATTTTGTCGAAATACATTGTCTGTGTTTTGTAGCTCTAATTAATAGAGTTTTCAAATCAAATGATAGGACTTATTCATGCCTGAATGTTTACCCCTAATCTCAATTATTTTCCCATAGAGGATGTCCGGTTTGATGATGTTGACTATGGGGAGGATTCTAGTCATCCCACTGGTTCTTCTGCCAATAATAGCATTCTGCCTGAAGACTGCTTGGAAAATTTAAAATTTAATTTTTCTTTCATGTTTTTGTTTGAGCTAAATCTCCTCTTATTTCTGAGAGTGTTCTCACTTCCTATGTTGGTTATATGTCTTTATATTATCTCTAGTTTGGTCTTGTCTTTCCCCTTCCCGAACATGTCATAGATTTACTTCTATCTTATCAAATCGCGATCATTGCGGGTTTCCACTTTGTGTATACACAACCCAATGTTCTTTGTTTGATTGACTTGTTTCGTAGCTTGTATCAGTTTCGTAAAGTGAAAAACTCATCTAATGAATTCATTTTTTTATCCCGCCATTCCCACTCTTGAGTTTGTCAGTGGGTTTCTTAGTAATTTCTGTGTGTGGCGCAATGTTTTTAATGTTATATTGGATCCTGAGTGCAAACAGATTCTTGTTATCAAGCCTAAGCTTCCCAAGCGGGGAGTTTGTCTTACTGCTAAGTCCGACGTTATTTTAGAACTCGACGAACACTCAATAGGTTTGCGCCATGCTGAATATGAGAACGAAGGTGTTTGTTGGTTATTATTTTATGGTTTCTCTATTTTGTATGCATTGTTTTTTATTTTGATATTGTATATTTCTATAGTTATTTTTTGTTGTTTTCGTATTAATCAGTCGTATTTATATGTTTGCTTGACTTGTTTTATGTTGAATGGTAGATATGGATCTAGTTGAGCAAAAGATTGACAATTGATTTATTCCTGATGATGAACCTAAGGAGATGGAAAACATGCCCGTCCAACCACATGACACTGGTTTTGATGGTGTCTCTCAAGAGAATCCAGCTTAGGAAAACTCTCAGTTAGTGTATTTTAAAGGGAAGGTACCGGAAGGGGAAGAGGTACATGTAGATGGTGTTGTCGCTGCCGCTAAGGAAAGAAACATAAAGAATCAGGGTGGTGGTTCTTTGACTGCCTTGGAGCCATCTGCGAAAAAGGTCGCACTTGTCATTCTCGTTCTAAGCCTCTGCTGCGAAGCGGTAATTTGTTGATAGAAGTTACTATTCCTGCAACTCTTTACAAATTCTCTCTACATGAGTCGATGGTTGTGGTATGTTTGCTTTAGTTTTAAAATGTTTTTTTAGTCTTATATTATTATGCTCTTATTATGATATTTAACTGTTATGTTCATTTGTATCTTTTTCTGATGGATATCATAAGCTTGGTGAGAGTCTCAAGTTCATTGGTGAGCGGGTTCCTAAATTCTCCAAGCAAAATGGTTTGTTGTTGGAGCAGTATAAAGCTAGCGAGACACAATGTGAGGCTATGAAGGTCTCGCTTGAAGCTGCTTAGAAGCGTGCGCATGTGGCTGAAGAAGAGGCTAGTGAGCTCCATACTGAGTTGGAGGAGATGCAGACCAAAGGCCCCACTTCGCCCAGTTATCCCCAAATTCTTGCTAACCAGCTCTCTAAGACAAATTCCTTCTTTAACATTGTGGAAGAAGTTTCTAGTTCCACTCACAACGTTGGTTAATGCGAAGCTTTGATGGAACTGCAAAAGATGAACCCTGCCCTGAAGGCAAAGAGATCACCCTTACTGGCAAGTTCGAGGAGATATTGGAGCAGTAAAAGACTATGCTTAATGCTGAATTCATTAATAAAATTTCTCATGGAGGACATCCTTATGCCTTGTTATCGTAACTTGCTGGTGTGCCTTCTTTGGCTGCTATTTTTGAGCTGTGAGATTGTAGAGTTGACTATCTTGAAAGCCTCCCATTTTCTTCCCCTTATCCCATGCGATCTCCTAACCCAGAGGTTGATGCGAATGTGGAGAATTCTTCTCAGAATGCAAACAATGAGGATTTTGCTCTCGTTATCTAGAATACGCACGCTCCTTCTGCTAATATTAGTTAATTTTAGAGTTATGAATTTATTTAAGACTATTTTAGTTTATATCTACAGCGTATAATGGTATTTTAATGTATGTCTGAACTATGTGCATTTCCTTCAATGTGAATTTGGTATGCCAACTCCAATTTTGTACTTTTTCGTGTATTTATTCGTATGTTGGGATTTGATATTTTGATAGACAGTAAGTTTTTATCTCCTGTTGATATATTGGGTTCTAGTGTTAGTGTTGAGCAACATCTCAGTTTATGTCTTCCAATTTGTGTTATTCTATTAGACGAGTTGAGGCTAACACTTCCCTATCAAAGGAATTTCTTGAGCTGCTTTCTGATTATCATTTTTCAAGTATTAGGAGTTCTACCTTGGAATCTATTCCATTTTATCTTTGATGGAGTGTCCCAATTTCTTCATCATCTTTATCCTCTCCTTTGAGTTGTCCTTATAGTAAATTTGTACCTGACGGTTACGATATTGAATCCCTCGACAAGGATATAATCCGCAACTTAGTTGGTCTCGAATATATTAGTGTGTACGTGCATTAGTTCAGCCTTCCTAATCACTTTTAGACGTTGGCATGATCTGGAGATTAGATGGAAAAAAACCATAAGCGAGTCACATGACCATATTCACGAGTTGAAAGGATTGTGCACCTAACAAGATAATCTTATCCAGTAGTAGCAACTAAACTTGGTTCAAATGATTGGTCGGCAAGAAGAAGTAAAGAATTTTCCCACGAATAAAGCATGCAAAGCTCATCAGAAAACCGTAATCATAAATAAGTAGTAATCTTAAATTGACAAATTATTGGATCATCTGAAGAAGAAGAAGCAGGATGAATGGGATCACCTTTCCACATGTTCTTAAGGGGGGGCATAGCAGGTCTAATAAACAGTTTGCCGTGAATTCCCACCTGTGTAGTGAGAATGATCACCTTCATGCTGAGTGCGACCGCTTTGACTCGTATGTGCATCATCTTTAACAAGCTTATGTTGATTACAAATGTAAACTTAAGGCTCTTTCTGCAGAGCCTCGGGGTCCTACTAACCGTGTGGATCTAATGATGAATATTAATAGGCAGAGGATTAATCAATCCAAATATTTTAGGTCACATATTTGTCAACTAAAGGAGGAGATATGTAACCTACAGAATTTGAATAAAACTTATCAAGACACCGTGGATGTCATGAGTATTCAACTTGATTGTGAAGAGTTTTGCCTGACTTTAAAGCATACTATGCGAAGTATCTTGATCGTATGCAGCAAAGTGGTCAAATCCGCCACCCTTTTTACTTGCATATGAAATGGCACTATGAGAATATTTTATCCGAGGAGAAATATTACGCTGAGCAATCCCGGTGCTTTGATAATTTTTCTTCGATTGGGCCATCTCACGCACCAAGGCGTTGATAACTTATTTTTCATTTATGCAATAATTTACTTCTCCAAATATTTCAAGTACTATATTGGTTCTTCTATTTTGTGCTACCTTGATTTTTTTTTATTTTCAATGTGTTTGCTTATGACTAGTATAAATGTCGTATTTAACGGATACTGCTGTCACTATATTCCTATACTTTCATAATGTTGTAAACCTATGTTGTACGAAGCTGCAATATATATTTCTTTCTTTTGTCGTTGTTTTCGTAGGAACGTATACCTTTGCATTTCTTTTCGCAAGATCTATAGCTTGTGAGACTGAGGTTGTAAACCTATATTGTGTGAAGCCACAAGTTCGATTGCTTGTTTTTGTCACTTTTTTCGTACGCACATGTGAATTTTCATTTATTTTTTTGCAAGATCTATAGCTTGCAAGATTGATGTTGTAAACATCTTGCAAATCTATATTGTGCAAAACCAAAATATCTATTGCGATTATACAAATATACTTGTTCGCAGTAGCAAGATGTGAGATTTGGTTTTCTTCGTGATGTGCCATGGTTTGCTAATTTTTGCTGGTGTTACTATGGATTTTACATATAATATAAATCTACAGTATGAGTGATTTTCCTCGGAATATGTTTTTTGATATTGAATATGTAAGGTCGCGATGATATCACACTTGAAAAAAATGATGACGCTAATAATTGAAAGGCCGCTAATAATCATATCATGCCTCCTGTATAGTTGAGATTTTCCAACACCTACTAGCTAAACATAGAACTTCATTAAGTTAATCACATGCCAAGTGTTTGGGTCGCTACTTCCATTCAACCTTTCTAGCTCGTAGCAGTTAGATCGGTGTAATTTTATTACCTTGTGCGAGCCTTCCCACTTTGGGCATAGTTTTCATTCTTATTTTGCCAGCCTTGCCCATTCTTTCACAGCACTAGATCGCCAACTCGAAACTGTATCTTCCAGACCTTCTCATTATATGTTGGGGTTACCTTCTCCTTGTAATTTTCCTCTGTGATCATTGCATGTTGCCTTTTCTCCTTAACTTCTTCCAGATCCAATCTAATCATTTAGGGATTACCACCTTCGTTTTATTTTCCAATCTAAGGATTGAGTTCCTAATTTCAACTGGTATTACTGTTTCATGGTCGTAAACTAGGTTGTATGGTGTTTCTCCAGTGGGTTCTCGTACTGTTGTTCTGTGGTGTATACCTAGCCCACAAACTAAAAGTTGTTGTCCTTTAAGCCCATCCCAAGACTCGGCCATGAACTGGGTAAAGCAGAAACATGTCCAAGACACTTGGCCACGAACTGGGAAAGGCGGAGCCTCGTCCAAGACTCAGCCATAAACTAGAATTATAGCAGCCACAATGCAACCTACGATCTGAATCCCTAGAAATGCGGAGCTATGATTGCAGCCTACTAAATACAAGGAGAGAAACAGTGGCTACGGTAAATGGCACTAAACTGAGAAATACCAATTTTGTGAAGGAACTGACATGATTGTCGAAGCTCTTTCCCCGAAATCAATTCTGGGACCTTTATTGTAGGTTTGTGATGATAGCACGGTGATTACTAGTCATCTTTCCCGACTGGGAATACCACATCGTCGGTGCCGTCTGCGGGGGCGAAGAAATTTTCCTTTTTAACTCCTTTATTCCCTTCAGGATAACCATGGTTTTCGCCAAAAGCGAGAAAATCCATAATCATCATATACAAGAATGGATGACTGGGCATAACCATAATATGCATCCCATTCGAAACTAGGAATATGTTCCCAGTAAAGAACATGAAAAAAATAAAGAATATACACATGGCGATAAAAAGGAAGTCGAATCTCCCATTGGAAATCAAGAAAATGAGAGGAGAGCTTTCGCAACTTTCCTAGAAGCAAATAGGGAGCACCGGTATAACCAGTTCCTACACACTATCAAGCCAAAATCTCCAAAAATAATTTTAAAAGTAAGTTAGAGGCATGAAAGCCTTAATTATGAAGAAGAGTTAAGGGATATAGTGGAAAAAGATAATACAGGTCGGTCACCATTGGCACAACATCTTTGTGATTTCAAAATGGTAAAATATTTAAAAATACCATTGCATGTGAACATTTATAATGGGACAATAGACCCCCAGGAATTCTAAAATTCCTATCGCAACAGTATGCGATTTCAAGATGCGGAAATTGAACTAGCCTGCAAAGTTTCCCTATTTTCTTGTCTGGAATAGTGATTACATGGTTTGACGAACTACCAAGTGGAAGTATTCGGGTATCAGACTCTTTTTAGGGTTCTTCAATCAGAAGTAGAAATTTAACAAAATTATATCGGACTTAAATAACATAGCCCAGCGAAGTAATGAAAGCCTGACAGATTATCACAATAGGTTTGTTACTGAAAGTTTACAAGTGTGCAATTTATCATTCCGAAAGTCACTAGGCGGATTCAGAGAAGGAATGCGATATGAAGAGTTTTACAAGGATCTCACTAAGAACATTCCTGAGAATCTAAGAGAATTGCATAAAATGATTGAAAAGCATGTGCAGACTGAAGAAGTAAACAACCACAAAATAGAGTGCGAGCAAGGTTAAAAAGGATATTGGGAAATCCACATAGGGGCTTTGTTTAAAAGGGAAAAGTTAATACCCCCTTCAAAGGAAAAGATTCGGGGGGCGAAGATGACATCATTTCCATAAACTCCTTTGACTAAGTCATGAAAGGAAATTTGGCAAGCAAACATGGAGTTTTTTCGTGAACTACACCAATGATAGCACCATAAGACAAACAGTCTAGGGAATACCGTTGTGCCTTTCAAAAGAACCATGGACATGACATTGAATACTACAGAGACTTGAAAAAGAAAATAGAGGAGAATTTGCGAAATGGAAATTTGAGCCAATATAGAAATGAGGATGGAGGAAACTGTTACAGCGAAGCCAAAAAAGTGGGAAACTCCATGGAAAAAACCAAGGGGAAGTGAATATGCAGAGCAAGAATTAGAAAATGATCTTGGCGATAGGTTATGAAGATGGTGAACAGTTCCCCAGAAAAATTAATTCCATCGATCCACAGATCAACCGAAGCTATACCTAACAATGCCTCAAAAGCTAAGGTTAGATACTCCCCACCACAAGATTTAGCTGCGAACTAATCAACACAGAGTCACGCCCAAAATATAGAAAAGTCATCATTGGCACCGCATTTTGGAATTTCAAGATGCCAAAGGATTTCAAGCTACCGTTGCATGTTAAAATATATGATAGGACAATGTGCCCCAAGGAATTTATGCATTCCTATCGTAATATAATGTGATTTAGTGACTTGGAAATTGAATTAGTTTGAAAGGATTTCCCTATCTTTTTATCAGGAATAATGATTACATGGTACTAAGACTTACTATATGGGAGTATTAGGCCTTGGGCACAGTTTTTGGACTTGGTGTTGGGGTGATTCTATCAGAAGTGGAAGTTTACCAAAATAATACCGGAGCTAAACAACATAGCTCAGCAAAGTGACAAAATTCTAGCAGCGATTTATCGTTCCAATCCTCGTTTGGTGCATTCACAGAGGGCATGCAATTAGGAGAATTTTACAAGGAAATCACAAAAAACATGCCTGAAAACCCAAGGTAATTGCAAAAAATGATTGAACAGCATGTGTGAACTGAAGAAGCAAACAACCACAAGATGAAATTTGAACGAGGTGAGAAGAGAGTAATGGAGGATCCACGGAGAGGGTTTGAAAAGAAAGGGAAAGGGAATATCCTTTTCAAAGGAATATAATCAGGGGTGGAAGTCAAACCATTTCAAGAAACTCCTCTGACAAAGTCGCGAAAGGCAATATGGCAAGCAAACAAGGAGTTATTTCGCGAACCTGCACCAATGATAGCACCACCAGATAAGAGATCTAGAGAATACTATTTTTCTTACCACAAGAACCATGGACATAACATTGAATATTACAGAGACATGAGAAGGCAAATAGAGGAGAATTTGAGGAATGGTAATCTGAGCTAATACAAAAAGGAAGATGGAGGAAGGGGGTAGAATGAAGCCAAAATCAGGGAACTCCATGGGAAAAAACCAAGGCATAGCAAATGCACAGTGCAAGAATCAGAAGATGACAACAATGGTGGATTACGAAGAACACTTGGTGAATGATACCTAAGAAAATGGAATTCTATGGATACATTGATGAACCGAGTTTCTGTCTAACAATGCTTGGAAAGCCAAGGCTAGCTATTCTCCACCACAAGAGCCTGCTGATAAGAGATTTTGGTCGGACAAAACAATAACATATAGCGAAGAAGATGAAGTTCCCCACGCTTTATCTCATAATGACCCGGTGTTCATGGTTGCTAAGATTGGAAATACTACGATTCATAGAGTATTTATGGATGATGGGAGTTCAGTCGAAATCCAATTTGTTGATTGCTTTGATAAGATGGGATTCAACTGAACTGATCTGAAGAAGTCTACATGCTCTCTTGTAGGATTTACAAGTTGAGCGGAGATGCCTTTGGGTAACATACAGCAGCTGCCTGTTACCGTAGGTGAGAATGACAAAAAGTGCACTATCATATATGACTTGTTTGTAATAGACGCACCAAGTCCATTTAATGCTATCATCAATAGGAGTTGGATGAATACAACGAAGGCAATATGGTCCCCATATCACTTAGTGATGAAGTTCCCAACTCCAGCATGAATCGTAACGATAAGGGGAAATCAGCAAACAGCTAGACAGTGCATGGTCATTGCTATGAAAGCAGAAAGAAATGCGGAGCAAGTAAAAATAGTTAGCACTATCTTGGATAGTGCCTTACTTGGGAAATCGAAGCCTCAAATATATCTGGGAGAAGAAACTGAAGTTGTTATTTTGGATCACGAAGACACTTCTAAGTGTGTCAAGATAGGAAAGTATCTCCTAACTGAGGTGAAAGAAAAAGTAATATAAATATTGCGAGGTTACAAAGATATATTCGCATGGAATGTATAAAACATAGGAGGAGTTAACCCAAGAATTGCTACCTATGGGAGGAGTCAACCCATTCTTCGATCAAACCAGTCAAGCAAAAGCAATAAAGCTTTCCTAGTGAAAAACATAAAGTGATCGAAGAAGAAGTTAAACCATTGCTTCAGGGTGGTATTCTGAAGGAGGTAATCAACCCAAAGTGGTTAGCAAACCCAGTGATGGTAAAAAAAAAGGCAGACGCAAGATGGAGGATGTGTATAGACTTCACTTGATATGAATCTCCTTGCGAAGACTCTGGATTGCGGAATTTGGATCTTTCAATCAAGTGGAATTTCGCTCAAACCACTTAAATGGCACAA
>JAUOBV010230348.1:1293-11676 GCA_032360425.1 Rubia occidens
GTCTCATACGTTGAACACTCTCTCCTAACATCTTCTATTTTTATTGACTTTTTTATAAAAACAAAGAAAAAAATGTAGTGCGAGGGTTCTCGGTTTGCGCCAAGACCTCAAGCAATAAATTTACCAAAAAAATAAAAGAAAATGAAAGAAAAATACTAATTATCCTACTAACATGCTATGCAAGTTAACTACCAGACCTTTAAAATAACATCCACGACAGCGGCACCAAAATTTGACCCACCCTCTCCCAGCATCACTAATCAATCAACGAACCACGAGAGATTCGCCAACTAAAAACAAAGTGGAGGCTATCAAAGATAGAATTTATACTGTTGCTCCTATCCCTACTACTATATTACCAAGATTGGTAGATGGTGGCAAGCATTGGGGACGTTAACAAAGATGTTAGGAATCCAATAATCAACTACTCATAACTATGATAAGGTCATCAATGTGACCACACGTTAGGAATAATCAGTATTAGTAAAACAAGCATGGGGTTTTTTTACTAAAACTACTAGCATGCAATTAATCACGAGAATAAACTATATGTACTAGCAATTAGGGAACATTTGCATAAAATGACTAATGTGTCATTTCGATCCTTGATTGCATCACATACAAGAACTATGAACCTATTCTAGTGTTTGTGGCACGTGGTGTGGTTGATGGTCAACACTTTCCCATACATGTCACGTAGGGTATGCATGTAATCTTTCATCGGCACTACCTCCATAATTAGAGGAGTGAAAGGACGGCCCTGGCTACTTTGCAGGTCAGAGTTTCCCTGTATGATTACGTCTCGGGCATTACACCACGAATGCTTCTCCCTAGGCCTAAAAAGGCAAAGGGGTGAAGCACTTTATCGATGGCTCTAGGTTTTCCAAACTAACCCTAATTTGCTACTTTAGCTATCTCTACCCATAACCCTTTAGACCAGCTCGTCGGCTTACTAGTGCATGGTCGATCATAATGTTAACAACGACAACCTACGTGCACACACCCACGTGGATCCAGACTCATCGTTACCCCAAATGCATCTAGGTTTCCCTCCTCGGGGAGTTATCAACAGTGCAACAACATGAAAGTAGACTCTGGTGTGTGCTAACTAAGTGTGGCAATCATGCAATTCACAAGAATTTGAAGAACAAGCAAACATAATAATCACAAAACACATAGAAATAGGTAGATCTAAGAAAATATCACAAAATAGACATTAATACATGAATACAAATATGATCCTCAAGCTAATTAACTACTCCCTAAGAATTCAACCCAAGTATTTCATTGGGTTCAACTTTTTTGGGCAAAAGAAACATATAGAGAAGAAAGAAAAAGTACCTAGAGAGAAGGAAGAGTATTTTCTCTCTCTATCCTACTCTTGAAGATGAAAAATAGGAATTCCCTTGAACCCTAGTATAAAAAGGTTCATCTTTATAGTATTAGGAAATTGGGTCTTGAAAAGGGCCTAAAAATGGCCCAAATCCCTTGCAGCTACAATTTGCACCGCTAGTACTGAAAGGCACGATTTTGTAAAATAGATCGTGCACCATTGCACGGTCTGTGCAACCTCATGTAAGGTAGGGAGAAAGATCTTGCATGGGTCGTGGATTAGTGCCTCCTCTGGAACTTCTTATTCTAGGGCCCCGTGTCGTTTGGCGTGGATAGTCGGCTGGAAGGTCTTTTGCTCAGAAAAATAGCACAACTTGTACTATTTTTCACACCTCATTTCCTGGTCTTAACTTTTAGAACTTGGAATGGCACGAGCCGTGTAAACCAGAGCAGTTCGTGCCCATACTTAGCAGTTTGGAGGTGAACTTTGACCCCTCGTGCAACAGCCCGCATACACATGTATGGCCCATGCAAGGGCCTTTGCACAACCCATGTAAATTTGTACGGGCCATGCAAGCCACTTTACACTGCCATGCATGGATGGTTTTTGCCTCGTGCACGGACAATGTCAGCCAGTTTACCGGCTGATTTATTTGCTCCGCTACGGATGAACCGCTAATCCAATTTGAGACTTCTTGTAGTTGATTTTGCAGTTCTTGAGAAGAAAATCCAATGGTACAAACCACAAACACTAATTATTCTCTGATTGTTCCCAGTAATACATGAAACTCTTGGACTACAATTCCTCCGTTTCTTTCTTAGCCTTCTTGAACTTCAAACCCACCTTTCTCGGGTTCAATGCCATGTACTACCATGCTTTGGAGTTTGTGGCATTCAATCTATTACTATCCTTGCAAATAGCCTCGATATCTTCTACCATTCTTGCGAATAACCTTCAAATATCTTTTACTACCCTCGCAGATGACCTTCTACAAAAAATGATGAAAAACTACTCACGAGCAACCTACTAACAAGATCACAAAGGAATATCTAGGTGCCCGTGACTACAAAGTGTCCATTAGTTTCAATTAATTCTACCAAACTCAGGATTTAGATAAGAAAACTAATAATAGCTGAATAAACCCTATGTTGTGTAAACCTAACAAAAACTAGAGATCAACGAAACAAAAGATGATAATAAATGTGTCAAATGCATCAGTTAATGCATGCATAAAGGTGCACATAACTTTTTCTTCAGGCTTATTACTTTGCTCCCTGTAAGTCTGATACTATTATATTCATTCGCAGATATGCACGTAGGATCTCTATATTTTGGTCTATGTTGATGATCTCATAGTTATAGCATCTCCAATGGACTAACTTTATGTTTAGAGTCCAATAAAGTGAAAAATGTTTCTCCAATAGTACTTTAAAATAGCTTTCACAACATTGCATTGAAATGGAAGAACTTCAAATTTGAAGTGTACCGTAGACTACGATATTGCTTTACTGAATTATTTCAGTTATTTGCTGGTTGTTTTCCTTTTCTGCATCTTTTATTTTCTTTGTGTTTTTCAATTATTTTATTTACATTGGTTAGTTTCTTCTTTTATTTGTTTCATACATTATGTGCATTTAATATATAAGAATTTATTAGGTTTAAAATAATAAGTCATTTGTGTCTTTTAAAAAAAATATTCAAGATCGATCACATATTACTCAAATTTTACATTTTTTAATTGACTAAATATGGAATCATATTCTAATCTTAAAAATAATTAATTGTTATAAAATAGTTTATAAATCCAAAATTTTAATATAAATATTTTGTAAATAATTTTATTATTATTATTTTTGATAAGATTATATATTGTAAGATATTATATATTTGATTATAGTTCTCAATAATATGAAAGAATATTCATTTTAGATAAAGATATAGAGTAAGCCATTGGAGTAAATACACTGTAGTAACTGTAAAAAAGTACTGCAACAACTGTAAAATGGATTAAACCATTGGAGTTTCTCTTACTGTTTCATCTTTTGAACTTATCACGGAGTTTATTGGCAAATTAAATTATGCCTTTTTACTTTGTGATCTTGGTCCTTTGCATTATTTTCTGAGGATTGAGCTCACTCGGACCAAGTTGAGCATTGTTCTTTCTCTGCAAAAATATATTTGAATTCTCTTGGAGTGCACTAAAATGGCAGATGCCAAACCGATTGCTTCCCCAGCTGAACCTGCGCTGTGATTCACACAAATTGGGGATCCTATGCGTGATCCTCATCTTTATCGCGCCATTGTTAGAGCTTTGCAGTATGCCACGATTACTCATCTCAAATTTCGTATGCTGTTAAATGTGCCTGTCAGTTTATGCACAATCTAACTGAGGTACATTGATATGTTGTTTTACGTATTCTGTGCTATTTGAAGAGGTCCATGGATTTTGGTTTCACTCTTCGACCTTGTACTGATTATTGAATTGTAGCATTCTCTTATGCTCGATGGGCATATGATGGTGATGACTGTCATTCTCAGCATGGTTTTGCTATTTATTATGGTGGAAATCTTACTAGTTGGTTGTCGAAGAAACAACATGTGGTCGCCAAATCTATCTCTGAGGCTAAGTATTAGGCTATTGCATTTGCGTCGACTGAGTTTAAATAAATTCAACAGTTATTGCTTGAGCGTCAGGCTCCACTATCACCTCCGTCAATTCTTCTTGTGATAATCTGAGTGCTACTTTCATGTCTGCGAATCTGGTTTTTCATCAGAAGTCAAAGCATATCAAGATTGATTATCCATTTTTCGTGAGCAAGTTGAGGATGGTTATCCTGTTGTTCAGCATGTTCGTTCTGTTGATCATATTTCTGACATTTTTATGAAGGCTATTGGTACTACACATTTTGGTACTCTTTGGTCCAAGCTTTATGTGCCCCATCTATATGAGCTTGTGGGGGTGTATTAGAGTATAATTTTTGGTGAATCTGAATTTTATATGATTAGGTTTCCATAGCTTTACTTATTCTCCAAGCAACCCCTTGAATAAATACATGTTGATATGACGAATGAATACAACATAGTTTTCTAAAATCATTATACAGTTTTACACAATGTAATATTTAGTTGTCAGACATTTTATTGTCTATAGATGTCTCCATATATTGAATTTAATTTTTTTTCTAGATTTCATCATTAATAGTTGGAAATATGTTAATTAAATTTCATTTTAGTTAATAACTTTTTTTATCTTAGTGTAGTGAAAGAATTTTAAAAAATAAGTAATAAAATATATATAGGTGATTTTCATTATTTATAAGAATGATATGAAGATAATATATATATATATATATATTGAATTCATTTTGGTTCTAAAATTCATTATTAATAGTGAAAATTATGTTAATTTTACAATATTTTATTTCATGCGTTATTTTTATATTTATAAGTTACATAATTTATAAAGTTCCACTAACATAATTTAACGTGGTTCTAATAATGTGTTGAGAATTGTTGGTAGGCTAATGAGGATATATAACATATAACATATGATTCTACTAATGATGATATAACAAAAATTACTACGGTTCTACTCATTTTGAGAAGAGTTGGTAGAAATAAAATATATTTTGTATAACCAAGTCATAAAAATGTGTAATTGTCTTTTATTACTTGCTAGAATGACGTGTTGACAATTGGATATAGATGAGGTTATAGAATAACATGATTATAGATTTCATCACTACTAGTGAGAATTATGTTAATTTAAATATGTATAGGTGGTTTTTATGCACTTAGAATGATATATAGACTAAAGATATGCTTATATGTAACAATCTTCTTTGTATGTGCTTTAATTAGCGAGGGGTTTTGTGTGTGCGATTTACACCATTACTGTCTACGATCAGGAAAACGTGAATTTTGACTCAAACTTTCTCTGATTCCTTAGTGTTGCTACTATGGGGAGATCTAGAAGAAAGCGAAAGGTTGTCAGGACGAACAATCGCAACATCAACACACCTCAATCCATAGAGATAGTAGGATCAACTAAAGGGGATCTGAAAAACACGATGGAAATCGGTCTGGTTCAAAGTTCTGGGAAACAAACAGAGGATAAATTATCTTCACCGACAGTGTTGTGGGGAAAGGAAAACAAGCTGAACTGGTAACACCAAAAAACATGGCGGCTATTCCAGCGATGGATTCAGAGAAGGGTGAGAAGGAAACAGAGAAATATCATAGTTGGCCAAATCCCGTAAGTACATGTCTAAAATGGGGTGATGATGCTATGATAACTGAATCTGTGGAAAAACTATAGAAAAGGAGACCTGGTCTGATATTTTTAAATATAAATCAATTGGAATGAAAATACTATGAACAAGTTGTAGTTGATGGCAAGATATTGGGGAAAATTTGGGAAGATATGTATGAATTATGATGCCCCTTTAAGTGTGCCAATTTGGGTTCAGCTTTCTGGACTCAATCCAATCTACTAGACACCTGAAATATTGAGTACCATTCTTAGTCCTATAGGTAAGCCACTTATGATAGAGAGGACTACTTTAAATCCGGAAAAGATGAATTATGCTAAGGTTCAAGTGGAGATGGAGTTTTGTGATGCAATGCCTGAGTTTGTTGACTATATTGAGGAGGATGAGGTGATTCAAAGACAGAAATTGATTTTTGAATAGAAGCCAACTAAATGTACTTGTTGTTTGATATTGGGGCATGTAACATAAGAATAGAGGAAGAAGAATGAACAAGTTAAAGGGAATGTGGTGAAAAAATATGTCCTTGTGGAGAAAGAAGATGGCCAACGAGTGGAGAAAAAGGATGACAAGCTTGTAGGAGAGAAAAGACTTGAGGAGAAAAACATGAGAATTTAGAGCTGAAGATGAAGCAGAATATTCAAGGAGTGAATGACTTGATGTAGCTGAGTCTTCAAGGAGTAGTAGAATGACCTCTGTGATTAAAAGAGGTAATTTAACCCCCTCCCCCAAACATTCTGAAGGATTATAATATACTTGTTTGGAATATAAGAGGTGTAAATAGCCTAGAAAAATAGAATTTTGTCAAAAAAACATGTTTTGTACAGAATGTCAGTTTTTATGTTTACTTAAGGCAAAGGTGAAGTTAGAAAATGGGAAAAAAACTTTGGGGGAACATTTGTGAGGGCTGAGAGTCTGTGTTAACAGAGGAATGATGATTGGGTGGAGGAAAGACATGTATGGTGTTGCAGTGATTTCATAAGGATCTCAGTGGATACAAGTTGAATATAAATTGAAGGGTTTGAATATCCGTGCTTGTTTTACATTTGTACATATAGAAAATATAGGTAGGCCACCCAAAAAATAGGCTTATATGTCCAATTTGATGTGTACTATATTTCATCACTTGATACTCGAATTGAATTTGCTATTATATTTCTTACTCAAATTTAATAAGGTACTATATTTCATCACTAGATGTGGAAATTATGTTAATTTAATTTCATGTTAGGAATATGTTGTTTGTACATTTAATTTAGAGAAAGGAAAGAATTTACTAAATCATAAAGATGTGTAAGTGTATTTTTATAAGTTATTAGAATGATGTATGACATTATTGTGCTTGGCATTATATTTTCATGAAAATAATTATATCATATAAAATGTTATTTAAGGATGTCGATGACTCATATGAAGAGGGGTTCCAGGGGAAAATTGTTACTCGACATTCGCGACTACAAATATGTTTCCTACTCATATGGAAACTTATTCCTACCTACAACGGACTGCCATCGTGTAGGATTTGAAATTGTCATGGTGTTATACAAGAAAAATAAGAATGGACCCCAAAGGATATATTGTATTTTACAATCGGGGTAGGGATGATAAAGCTGTCGATATAACCAATTCAGATGTTGTCCGAAGAAGTAATACGTCGATAAGTTTTGATTGCCCCTTCATAATTTTCATGCGAGAGAGTAACACGGAGAAGGGTTGGAACATTAAACCATGCTAGGATTATCGACTAGGGACACACAACCACCAATTTTTAGTATACGCTGAGGGAAATAGACAGAATAGCGGGAATCATGCTGAGGTGAAACAAATGATAAGAGACTTGACAAATGTCGAGACAACTCCTAGGTATATCAATGTGAGCCTCATACATGCATATCCAAACCTGAACCAAACTATTAGGGAAGTATATAATGAGTATCGGCTTACGGAAGAGAAAGATGAGATAGACGCAATACAGCTGAGAATTGTTTGCACCTTGCCACCTCCAATGGGTATGTGACAAGTCATTGTGCAGCTCCTGGTGGTACTTTGACCCATTTCTTCTTGGCTCATCCCGAGGCTATTGTGACATTCCTGGCTTATCTATGGATTGTGCCCATCGATTCAATGTACAACATGAATCGATAAGACATGCTCTTCATTAAAATGGTTGGCATGTCTCCGTGTAACCTGAATTTCCTGATCGCATATGCCATTTTCGTCAAAGAAATAATAGAGACTTATGAGTGGGTTCTTTAAGCACTGAGAAGCTTGCTTGTCATTGTACCATTCCTTAATGTGGTAGTCACATATCGTGAGCTGGGATTGATTAGGCCGATTCGGATAATGTTTCCGGACTCGAAGCATTTGCTTTGTACTTGGCATATTAAAAGGATGAGAAGGCACGTGTTACTGAGAACGTTGTTTCACTCAACGAATTGATGTGCAAAATCTAAAAATGAGATTAGCACAGTAGTAAGCAGAGTCAATCTCATGAGACAGAGCAATAACTATAATGAAAATACCTGCTAATATAAAACACTTTTGGTGTGGTCACCACCCCTTAATTTTCAAATTTTTCTAACAACTAATGACGCAAGCTAACAAATATCAAATATGAATTAAAATGCAAACTAACAATTTAAAAATCTTGAAAATATATGTATGATTGTAATCAGCTTGAAATAACTCACATTGGTTAAATATCGATCATCGGTGCAAAGATAAATCAGTTCATATGCATCTATCAGTTATAGGTCGGTATGTACGCTTAAACATCCCAATTCTTTCTTAACTTTCCAACAATTGACCAATTATAATTAACCGATTGTTTCTCTTATCAAGATGCCCCCGAAAAGTATTCACAAGTAGTAACACACACTTAATTGTTCACCATCTTGTTGTTATAATCTTAACTAGTTATTTGTATAGCTTCCACAGGATCTCTCTACTTACCAACCCTTCCAACGATTACTTATTGGTGGAATTAGATAGCATTATCCTAACAATACTTAAGTTGGCCAAACTTAAACACATTAAGAATAAATTCAACCGAGAACAAGAAAAAAGACATAGAATCAATTATAAAACAGTTAGATCTCACGATTTATAAACTAATGCCCGTTATTCCATACCAATATATAAATTAGCTAATCATAATAATTAAAATAAATAATTAAATAATATAATAATTAAACATAATTAATCTAATATGTAATATGAAATCAAACCGAATTCAAGACAATACAGCGCACAAAAGATTACGCCCAATGAGAAATTGTCAGGAAAGGTGGCATGTCCATAAGCTTATGGACATACCAGGGACTATTTTGCAAAATGGGATTTTTTTGTAATTAATGAAAAATTGAGTTTTTTTATTCTATGGAAGAACTAATTCCCCTTTGATTTATAGCTTATGTTCTTTATCTCTCTAACGATTTATATCTTCTCTCTAGTAGTTTCTCTCTTCTTTTGTGATGTTCTCAACCTCTTCTTTGTCTCTTCTTCATTTATCCATCACCGCTCATTTGTCTGCAACTTCTTTGCATTTCTCCACCTCTTCTTTCCGTTTCTCCTCCTCTTCTCCGCAATTCTCCGTCTACTTGATTCTTGGATTATTCTTCGGCGTTGCCACGGGTTTGTTTCTTTGTCGGTTGTTACATCGTTCGCCGGATGAGGTATTTCGTATGTCTAAGATTTGTTTCTGATTGTATTATTGCTCAATTTTTGTTCTATTGTTCATATTTGGTATGTTCTTTGTTTTGTTGAGAGTTAGGCATCATTTTTCTGTGTTTTGAGTTGATTTGTGCGTTTTTCTGTGACCTGATTTAAATTTTCCTGTCGTTGTTATGACAAACTTGTTGATTGTTCATCTTAAATTATGAGCTGATGTTGTTTACTTATATATTGCAGTTGTTATCATCCAATGCGTACATGTTATTTGTACTGTGAATGGCCTTTTTTTCTTCTTTTTTGCTAATTGTTCATTTTGAATGAGTTGCATCTGTTTACTTATATGTTGCACCTATTAGTATTCAAAGTGTACTTGTTAGTTGTATTGTGTATGACCTTTTATTTTCATTTGTTGGTAATTGTACATTTTGAATAACAAGTTGAATCCGTTTACCTGTATGTTGCATCTTTTAGTAAAAAATTGTTGTTGGTTGTTCATTTTGAATTAGGAATAACATCTGTTTAATTATATATTGAATATATTAGTATCCAGTATGCACTTGTTAGTTTTATTTTGTTTGAATTTTATTTTCATTTTTTTATTTTTGTTCATTTTGAATTACAAATTGTACCTTTTTGCTTATTAGCTGCAACTGTTAATATCTGATGAGACGTCAAATGCGTGTATTTTCTGAAGCGTTTAACATCTCTTTTGTTATCTTTTTGTTGTAATATTGCTATATTTAGGTAGGTTTACATCATAAGGGGTTTAGGTAACTGTTTTTGGTTTTCGTATCTAAATCGTTCATTTTGTAACCTAGGTTGAGTCTAATGGATTTTTGTATCCTTATGAGTGATGTGCTCATCTCTTTTTAGCATATTTGAAACTCATATTTTTAATAGACTAACCTTTTGTGTAAGAATAATGGATTCTTTGTTGGTAAGGGAGTTAGGATGATGATTTAGGAGTTATATCCTAAGTCTCTAGTTTATGGTGTTTACGGAAGGTCTTTGGTGACATGTTCATGATGAAAGAGTCAAAAATGAATATTCACAAGGAAATAAGGGTTTAGAAGTAAAGGACAATACAATTTGGTAGAAGAAAAGTCCGTA